>JAULCA010161725.1:0-12505 GCA_032360845.1 Crassadoma gigantea | reverse complement strand
AAAACGGTACATTTTAATAAGTAGTGAAATATAGAAAACAATGCATTGTTATAGTTTGAAAGGAAGAAAAGATTTTTCAAAAGAGTTAATATTGAAAAGAACACGATGTTATATTTTGGAAGGTAGAATCATTTTTACAGTAATAATATAGAAAAACACAATACATTGTTAAAGTTCGTATGCTATAAAATAATACATTTTTCTAAAAATACATTTTTTTATTAGTGGTTAAAAATCCATAGCTTATGGGCTATATTGTATAGTTATATAGTTGTAATATAGGAAACAATACATTGTTGTAAATTGTAAAGTAAACAAGTTTAAAAACAGTTTTTGTTAAAGTAGAAAACAATACGTTTTTGTTAAGTAGTCATTTAGAAAATACATTGTTAGGTAGAAAACGGTATATTTCAATGAGTAGTAATATAGAAAACAATACGTTTTTATAGTTTGTATGGTAGAGAAAATACTTTTTTGATAAGTGGTAATAGTGAAACAATACATTGTAATAGTTTGTAAGCTAAAAAACGGTGCATTTTAAAACTTAGTCATATAAAAAGCAATACAATGTTTTACATTCTTAGGTAAAAAAAAACATTACATTTTTTATGGTAAAAGAGGTAAAATAGAAAACAATACATAGCTTATAAGCTATGTTATAGAACATTTTTATAAGTAGTAATATATGAAACAATACATTGTATAGATTGTATTGCAGAAAACAGTACAGTTTTGTAAAGTAGTAAAATAGAAAACAATATATTGTTATATGTAATTGTAAGGTACAATTTGGTGTTTGTACAAAAACATAAGACATATAATATTTTGCATTACACTAAATGTGTGATAAAGGCCTACGACACTTAACGGTTTCTTAAAGCTTTTCGCCCCACTCATTATACTGATGTTGATTTCGAAACTTTCTTAGTGAAGCATGGGAATGCATATCGATCAAAGAACTTACTTCTATGATACATTGTGGTGGTTATGGAAGCTCGTCAGTGACCTCTCGATCTGGTTTTCATTTTCATTGTAGTGGTATAGAAGCTCACAAGTGCCCTCTCCATTTGTTATAGAAATCCTCCACGGTACGAACCATCTGCTAGGACAGGGAGCTTCATATCCGACACAAAAGTGTTTCGGTTATGGTGCTTTCCGGCAGGATGACAAATTCGTTCTCTGTTATGAAGCTTTCTTTTACAACAGAAGCAGCCTACTCGAATATGAAGCATGATAGTACACAAATAGCTTGCTTGATCAGGAAACTTTCTGGACTTAACATCAGAAAATGGTCTTCTCAACCATGAAACTTTCCTACAAGAACGAAACGGACAAAATCCCTTTACAACAGAAATGGGTCCTGCTGTCCTCTTCTACGCCATCAACTCAACCATCCTGATATTGGGCGGTTTATTTATAATTTTTTTTAAAAATATAACACTTAATTGTAAAATTCTGCTGATGATATCATAAACATCTATTTTAAAGAGTCAAGTAAATGTATATCTTACAACTTGTGTAAACATATGTTTATACATTTCTTATTGAATAAATGCGTAAATATATACGTCTATAACATTCTCTCAAAAATACGTTTTAGCATTCTGGATTCATATTTACCATGGATATATTCGTTTCAGCCCCTTGAGGTTTATGTAGATGACTGCTCCAAGTTGACATTGCACGGTCTTCGACAGTTTTATGTCAAAGTCTCGGAGAAGGAAAAGAACAGACAACTTATGACGCTCCTCGATGCTCTGGAATTCAATCAGGTATGCCAGTTAGTTTTCTGTGATATTTTTACATTGTGCATACACATCATCCCACTAATATAAACAAATCAAGTGTTTGGTTTCCCTCAATTTCAAGACTTTTACTCATTTTATATTGCTTGATATTTTCCTCAGCTTTTGATATATTTGATACAATCAGATTTCGAACCTGAATTTATATATATAAAGACAATGAGCGTTATTCAACTGATTTATTAGATTTCTTAAAAAATATTTTCTAAACTATTAAAAAAGAACATAAAATCGTCAATGCAAATTACTAATCAGTTCAGTCATTTGCATAGGTAAACTTAATCACTTTGGTAAATTCCAGTATGTCTTTATTAGTTGTTTTTGTCATAACATAATGGGTTTTCCTCTTTTACTGTATTTCGAAAAAAAACATTTCGAAACACTTCAGTCGTTAAATTACATTCATTTGTCTTTAAGTACTTCATTTACAAAAAGGTCATATATATATTTTAAAAAGGTGCTTCCTTGGTTTGCATCTTTAGTGATTATTTCACAAGAAATTATACCATTTTTACAGGTGATCATCTTTGTTAAGTCCGTCCAGAGATGCAAGGCTCTAACACAGTTGTTGATGGAACAGAACTTCCCCGCCATAACCATTCACAGCGCCATAACACAAGAGGAAAGGTGTGTGTCTCTCTATATGGATGTCTTTTCATATTACTATGCATTGTGTATCGTTGCACTGAATTGCTTATATTTCATATATATGTTTAGTAAGAACACATTTGGAGAATTGTCCTGAAGGAATCCTCAGAGATGACGTCACAGAATACCTAATCAACGCTGAAATTTCTTTGTGTTACAGGTTATCTCGATACAAACAGTTCAAAGACTTTGAAAAGCGGCTCTTAGTGGCAACAAACCTCTTTGGCAGAGGGATGGACATCATTGGGGTTAACATTGTCTTTAACTATGACATGGCAGAGGATTCAGACACCTTTCTCCACAGAGTAAGTTGGGACTTTGGTTTGGTTTTTATTTTGTTTAACGTCCTATTAACAGTTAAGGTATCTCAATGGCGAGTTTCCATGTGTGTAATGGAGGCGTGCTTGTGTGTATGTGTTCCGGAGTTAGGGTATATTAAAAGTTTTTGTATCCAAACCATATCGTGCATCTGCTACCAACTTAAAGATTGCTACCTCTCTGAAATGTGGTGCTGAAGGCACCCAGCACAGCACACTTTACGCCCGGTCACACTATACTGACAACGTGTGAACTTTCTTTAAACCTTGTTGATGAAAACAACTAAAGACGTTAATCTGCATAATGATGTGTTTCTTATCAACTTTATAGGTGGCTAGAGCCGGGAGATTTGGCACGAAGGGTATGGCTATCACCTTCATCTCCAACGAAATGGAAGCCGCCATAATGAACGAGGTACAGGAAAGATTCGAGGTCAATGTACCTGTCTTACCTGAGGAAATCGACACCTCATCATACCGTAAGTTATATTCCGCAAGATAATTAGATTTTTTCGATTTGGTTTCTTCTGTAGTTTAACATAGCGTTTAAGTTAACGTTGCTAATGAAATTGAAACGGTCGTATACAGTACTTGTACAATTCGATCGTAGACGTATATCATTTGTTTGTATACTAGAACACAGTGTGATACTTGTACAGTGAGATCGTAGACGTTTATAATTTGTTTGTATACTAGTACACAGTGTGATACTTGTACAATTCGATCTTAGACGTATTTCATTTGTTCATACAAACCGTGTGATACTTGTACAATTTGATCGTAGACGTATATCATTTGTTCGTATGCACAGTGTGATACTTGTACAGTTAGATCGTAGACGTATTTCTTTTGTTCGTATACTAAGTGTGATACTTTACAACAAATAATTAACAATTTGATCGTAACTTTATAATTTGATTACTTTTCGAGACCGATATCGGTCGTTTAATGTTATAAGTGCTTAATGGTGATCACTTGTGTACACTCACATTATAAAAGTTTGTTAATTTGAAATGATGTTTTTCTTACTTTACAATCAAATATCAGTAAAGCTTATCATTATACTTTTTTTTATCTTCCCCCTTTTTTCTTTAACAGTTCCGGGAAAATGATGAAGCACTATGAAAAGATGGCAAAATCACGACTCAGAGAGGAAACAAATATAAATGTGTTTTATTTAACTGTACATAAACTGTGTGGTGTTTAGAAGAGATACTACTGATCTGTGAAACAAACACTTTTTGAAAACTTGTGTGCAATAGATCTGATTTATGGCTGTCAAAGATGAGGAAACGAATGAAGAATACAAAAAGGCAAACTCAGATTTAAGGAAATCGCTCAAAGACGTTCCGAGTGATATAAGGAGTGAAACATGGGCCATGATGCTGAAGTGTTTGCCTCTTTAAAATTGACTCTGAAAATTTTTAAAAGTTATTTTCTATTACCCTTATCTTTGAAAATAGAATCATTCCATATGAATATATCTATATTTTGAAGAGTACAAGTCTTACGATTCAAGAGTTCATCTACAAATATGAAACATAAAAAGGACAGTTGTTGCTAATATGAAGTGTGAGAATGGATTATAATGTATATGTGAGGTTAGGTTTTGAAATCTACATTGTGATATATTTGTTTGATTAGATTTTGAAGTCTATAATATTTTGCATAGTTGTGATTAGATTTTCAAGTTTTTATTTTTGTACATAATTTCATTTTGTCCAAACCAATATATGTAATTAAACTGTTTCTACAGTAAAGAATGACGGTGTTGTTGTTTATTATATTAGTGCAATATCTATCACAACTATATTTAAGTAAGTGTACATCTTCATGTACTAAACAATATGGGGGTACATTACACAGTATAGATATCCTTGATACCCAGGGGTTGCGCGCACTTTCTGTCACTTTCATTAAGTTTGTTATAAAGAGGTCATTATTTCAAGTAAACAATACGGGTGTCCGAGTTATGTAATATATGTTATGTGGGTCGATATTAAACAACTTATGAAAAGTAAAAGGTATAAAAGAAGAGCTAGAAAGAGAGAATCAAAATGGAGGAATCATAAGGCCAAATTTTGAACTATGGATTCCAAAAGGGCGTATTTTTTTTTATAAAAAGCTTCTTTAGGCTTCTCATTAATTATGATTATTGGGCATCTAAAATCAATTTTGTTTGAATCAGTAACCATTTTTTTCTTAACCCAATATAAAAGTAAAGATTATAAGATTTTTACATATGAGCGGAGAGCCGAAGAACGTCATTCTGCTGAGCGGAAGGAGTTTTTTTCTTCTTCTGAGGGCTGTGAAGTCGTATCTATACATTTCCAGCTAAAATATTGACGGTTTAAGTCAGGCAAGTCACTATATCATCTAACTTGTCAAAGTCAAATCAAGATTGTCAGCTTCATTATCAAGAAAATCATATTAATAGCATCAGTATTCTCAATGTGGTGTGTTATAGCAGATTGGTTGATTAATTTCTTTAACGCCCGCTTCACTACCGAGTAGTACGGTTATCCAGCAGACTCTTATTTTGCCGACTAATAACTTTGACACCTGTGTTGGTCACATGCACAATTTGGTATCTGTCCAACTAATTTTATTTTTTCAAAAGTTAAGACAGATTATTGTTTTTTTATGGACGCTTTAAAACTTTTCAACAAGTATATGTTCTTCAGGATTTAAATAATAATAATACATTTTGATAATAGTATGGATGTAGGTGATATTAACACTCCCTACAGATATTTTCAAAGACTGTTCAACATTGTCGAAAAGCATGCTCTTTTGAAAAAGGCAAACCAATGCAGAAACGATTCACCATTTATGAAAAGAAACTTGCTGAAAGCAATTTATACAAAGAGAAAGTTGCCCAAAGCGTTATGTATAGACATATGCGGGAATATTATAGGGAACAAGAGCGATATGGTAAACAAAATCAGGAAGCGATCTATTAAACAGTATTTTATTGAAAGATGCAATGTGCAGGACTCAAAATCCTTGACTTTTGGCCAATTATAAAACCATTCTGAACTAATAAAGGATGTTAAAATATTAAAGACATAGTTATTTAAGACCAGTGTAAAATTATTAATTATCAAATTAAAGTTAGTGAAGTGTTAAACATTTTTTCTAAATAATGTAGCCAAGGTCATTGGTCAAGTCTAAATAAACATATTTACCAACCACCCTAGTATTCAGGCAATAACTAATAACACATAGAATGTCACTACTTATTTGTGCTTCCAGCCTGTTTGAGAAGGGTTTTTTTTTATTCATAAGCAAATGAACAAAATTAGAATTGAAAAAGCTACAGGTTTTGACAAATTTTCACCTAAACTGCTCAAATTGGTCCAACCAGTTGTTACAAAATGCATAACATTATTGATTTTTCAGACCGATTGAAAATTACCCAGGTCATCCAACTTCACAAGAAAAACAATGCACCAGCAAAAACAAATAATCACAGACCAGTAAGCGTACTTCCCGTTATATCGACTTTTTTAAGAGAGACTTAAACTGACTTCTTTCAGATTTGTTAAGCTCACAGTTTCATCCATTGTTGTCTGTTTTTCGTCCTGGTTATGGATGCAAGACTGCTTTGTTAAAGATAATTGCGGATCGGTAAAAGTCATTGGATCAAAACAAATATATAACCTGTATTCTAATGAACCTTTTTAAAGCCTCCGATTGTCTGCTACGTGATCTTCTTTTAATGAAACTTAAATCATATCAGGTTAACTGATAATATCATCACATTATTTTGAAAATGGAATACAATGCGTCATGACATTAGTTTTAGAAATAAGCATCTACCTGTATTTGTATAAGGGAGTCGCACAGGGCTCCATGCTCGGCCCGCTCCTCTTCAATATTTTTTTCACAAATGATATTGTTTACTTCATTAAAGAATGTATGCAGATTATACCACTCTTTACATCGAAGAAATGTCACTTGAAAACGTGGTTACATCACTTCGATCAGATTGTAACACACTTATAAAATGCTTTTCGGACAACCAGATGAAGGCCAACCCTGATTAATTCATAACTTTTGAAATACAATAATCATAGGTGTCGGGGAAGATAAACTCCTAGGTGCCGCTGACCATAGCTTTCCAACTTTTAAACACAAATGTAACAGGAGAGGAAAATGCACGCCAGACCGGGGTTCGAATCCGGGACCTTCCGAACTCTAGATGGACGCTCAACCAATTGAGCTATCTGGTCGCCGACGATCGACCCAGTCCAGTTCCGCTACACACATATTTCAAATATCTGCAAAAAGAGCATCCAACAACTGAATGTTCTCGAATGGACATATATATTATTAACTATTTACTAATCTTTTATATCAAATTTTCATTACTGTGTCCATTAGTTTGACATTTATATGGGGATGTAAACACGAATATAAATTGACATGTGTTCAGTTGTCTAGCGACTAGAAAAAGTTCAAAGCGAGAGCACTTCATCCACCGACCAAGAAAGTTCATATGATTCTTTGTTAGCCCGTTCAAAGTTACCCTCATTGAAATTACAAATTTAACACTTGAAGCATATCAAATTATTAACAAAACAACTCCTGACTATCTACACGATTTGATATACAAATCAACGATAACTTTTATTCTGTTAGGTAAACTGACGCGGAAATCACTCAGGCCTCGGGTAAGAACAGGTTTACTGCTGCTAAATTAAGTAACGAGTTGATGAAATACAAGCAAGATGTCTACAAAACCTTTAAACGTTTACAACGATGTAGACCACGGCGAAAGATACCTTTACTTTATGCCTTAATTTTTCAATTCCTTGTTCTTCTTCTGATGAATTTTAGTCGGCCATCAATGCTGATGACTTATCACTAGGCGTTGGTTAAAAGGTTAAAAGTAAGACTATTTTTGTTATTTTCATTTATAATAAAAAAAAAACAATGAAATGACTTAAAGCTGCATGAGAAATGACACTGTGATTTGAAGGCATCAACAGTGTTGACAGAGGCGAAAGACTGAGGGAGTAGATTCCATTGGGTTATAATTCTGGGGTAAAGGGAGTATTTGAAGCAGTCCTTAGACGTTTGGATGTGTTTGAAGGCATATGGGCTAGTATCACTTGCACGAGTGCGGGGGTCGACAGGTGTGAGAAGATTTCCTGGTTTGAGAGCAACATGGTAATGAACAATTTTGTACATGATTAATCTGAATTGGAGACGGCGGAGATGTAGGGATGGCCAGTTGAGAGTGTTCATCATTGAAGTAATGGAGCTTGTGTTGTGTTAGTTGTTACAAACATACCTGGCTGCTCGACGCTGTACTTTTCTATCTAGTTTATTCGAGAGGAGTTGTGTGGGTCCCAGACTGAGACACTGTACTCTAGTTTGGGACGTACCAGGGTTGTGTATGCATGGTATTTGATGTGTTCAGAATTTATTGTTAGGTTGCGACGTAGAAAACCTAGCGACTGATTTGCCTTGGGGGTCATAGAATCAACGTGGTTGTCCCATTTGAGGTTTGACTGGATTGTAACTCCAAGGTACTTTACAGAATCTGTTGTTTGTAATGTGTGGCCATGTTATTTGTATATTTAGGGTGGGTCTGACTGACGTTTGCAGAGACCTGGAGAACCGAGCACTTATCGGGATAGAACAACATCAGCCAGTCCATTTCCTAGGCTGCCGCAGCAGCAAGGTCAACTTGGAGTTTTCAACATCGCTGGTATTTTTAATATCTCGATAAATGATACTTTCGTCAGCAAATAGACGTAGGGTACTGTGTTTCATGTATTCTGCCAAGTCATTAATCTAGATTAGGAATAGAATGGGACTTGAGGCAGTACCCTGGGGGACACCAGATGTGACAGGGACTGTATCAGATGTGTTGCCATCAAGAAGGACTGATTGGGTTCTACTTGAGAGAAAAGAAGTTATCAATCGATGCGTGTTTGGTCGTATACTAAAGAAATTTAACTTGTAAGAAAGATGGGGTGGGAGACTTTATCGAAAGTTTTTGCGAAGTCCATGACAAAAACATTAGTGTGTTTGTTCTGGTTGTTTGATGAAGCTAGATCTTGTATAAAGGAGATAAGTTGTGTTTCACAGGGACGGGATGATCGGAAGCCGTGTTGGAGTTTATAAAGGTTATTATAAGTTTTAAGGTGATTCATGATATTACTACAGAGGAAATGTTCACAGAGTTTGCAGCAGATACAAGTGAGAGAGATGGGACGGTAGTTTATAACACTGTGTTTGTCTCCCTTTTTGTAGACTGGGCACACATTCGCATGGTTCCAGTCACGGGGGACAGAGGCGGAGTCTAATGATTTTTGGATGTATTTTGTCTGGGCCAGCAGCTCAGTGGCGGATCCAGACACCTACCCGGGGGGTTCAAATTTCCAGGGGGGTTTCCAAGTGGAGACAATCTGATTAAAATACATATTCTCTCTACTATTGTATGTATGCCTCATACATACAATAGTAGAGAGGATCTGTATTTTAATCAGATTGCAAGTGGAGAAAAATTGAGGAAAATGAAAATAGTGAAAAAACATGATTTTTAAAGAAAATTCTCAGGGTTGCGGGTTTCCTGAAACCCAAAAAAACCCGTCTGGACCCGCCACTGCAGCTTTATGTGGATTTATGTTTTTAAGGAGTTTTGTGATACCATTGGTCGTGATGGTGATATTGTCCATAGCAGGATGTGGGCTGGGACCTTTGTCAGGTATGATGGAGTCACCAGGGGAAGTAAATGCTTCCTGGAACTGTTTATTTAGGATGTTTGCTTTTGATGTCGAGTCACTGTGAAGTAGGCCATTCTCTCAAATAGGCGGTATATTTGGACCTTCTGTTTTTAAGACTTGGTATAACTGTATAGGTTTTCGGGGGCTTTTTTCTTCGAGTTAGTCTGGTTTTCATCAATATTAAGAATTAAATTTTCAAAGTATTGCCAATATGCATTTCTAGTTTCTTTCTGTATTTCTCTTTTCAAAGTTTGTAATTTGCTAGTTTTTGTACTTTCATCTCGTTATCTTTTGCGTGCATACACTTTTTTTTATTTGTTTACTTTACTTTTTAGCTTACCTTTTATCAAGAGCAGATTTTTTAGTTTTGGGGGACATTTCGATCGGTGGATTTATTTCAAGTCTATTTTAAACTTGCTTTAAATTGTATCTATATATAGATTCGCTTGACAACTTATTACACTCCTTCCGGATTTTAGTATATTTTAGCTGTTATATACTTTGTTTGATTCTCCCTTGTTGCTATAATAGTCAAAGTGGCGGATCCAGAGGTTTTTTGGGGGGCTTTTGGACAGAGACGTATTTATATATTAGTTAACATACTAGGCCTACATGTCTATGTTGAAAATGTTTTATAGAATTTGGCGCGCTATGACGTGTACAGACAACACGCATGCGCATTGCGAAGGCTTCATGTTGTCAAGAACATGGAGAACTACAAGGTATGGTTTCTCGCATCGGTATATTGATAACAGATTTCTCTCTGTGCTGACCTTAGTAATTGTGTTTGAATCTTGCCAGGAAATATTGGATAATAAATGATTTCTTCGATTAATTTCAGATTGTACGACAGCTGGGTCAAGGCGCCCAGGCGACAATATTCCTCGCCGAAAAAAAGGACACTGGCAAATCGTACGTCCTCAAAAAGGTAAACATTGCGAACGAGGCCACCGAAAAAAAAATTCCATACCAGATCGCAGATATTTTGTTGAACTACAGTAGAACTAACCCGCATACGTATTAAAATACACGATGATATCTTCAAATATAGTTTAAATATTTCAACACTTAAATAAAACATGCATATTCGAATGAGTCTATGCGTCCATACGAGTGCTCCCCCCCCCCCCCTCCACCACCTCGCTAGCTGTGTCTCGGCTCCCGTTAGCGCACCGAATACTACGCAAGGAACCTATATTTACATATATGAACACATTTATAAATGGTACCAGCTTTATCGTGCTGATTTTATTCAGAAAGTATAATCACTGATGGATAAGTCTTATTCAGAAGGCCATGCGGTTTGGTAGGAAGATTTCACCTTTCTATCACAATCCCTTTTAATGACAACATTCAAAGTGTGGCCATGGGTGTGTGTATCTTCTGTCACATGTTTATCAGACTCTAGGAATCAAATATACAACAGCTAGAACTGACTAACACAACATTAGATATATCATTAAGTGGAAATTTAGGTCACCCCCTAGATAATATTTAATTTCTTGTGGTACAATAATTAACATGGTGGTCTAAAAAGGTAGTCCACTAATAAAAAAAACCCCAGAGTATTTAGGAAGTCATGCAGTCTGTTTAAATGGAGGAGGCCTGTGAATGATACACAATCTGAATAGTTTAATGTCACAAAATTTTGCTTGTTTTTGTTTTACATCTTATTAACAGCTGTGGTCATTAATTTACAGACATGCCAAGTTTTGGTGATGTACTTTGAGGGCCAGAGTTCCAGAAGAAAAACCACCAACCTATGAGGCCAGTAACCTGGCTACTGTGCCATCTAGGTCTTGAACCTGGCTACAATCCAGTGATAGGGGGCTAGTATATATGGCAGAATGTCAAATGCCTTAACCACTTTGCCCCCCCCCCCCCATGTCACAGGGACCTGAGAATTTGTTACAGCTATATTTAATTGGACCTAAACTAAGGTGTTCAGGATGATTTTACATGTTTTAGGGGTTTTAATCGACTTAGGGTGGTAAAAATGACACCCCAAATGATCATATGGGAGAAGGGAAGAAAGCTATATTGATGTCGAAATGTTGACCCACCTAACTTTCATCAAAAACAGCATTTCTAGTTGATCTACAGGAAAATATCTAGTACTGTAAAAACACACATTACTTAAGAGTTTCAAACTTTTTCGCAGTCACCCCTAAAACTTGTTAAGTTACTCTGAACACCTAAATTATATAAAATATAGCTGTAACAAATTTTCAGGTCCCTGTGTCCCATGTCCTGGGCAATTAAAGAAGTGCTCAAAGTACATGTGTATTATACATCATCATGTTTGGGCAAGAGATGTCTCGACACACTAAGGCTTTTTTTTAAACAGAACAGCTATCCCACCACCAGGTTTGCTGAGTGTAGCATTATTTATATCATCATGATCTACTTGCAGGTGGAATGCTTTGATGAAAGTGAGGCAAACAAGGCTTTTAGAGAGGTAACACTTAAAATTTCTACAAACTGTACTAATCTAGTGCCTATAATTGTAATTTATTTTGATGATAGATAATTTTATCTAAACATTTGTGACATTTATTAGAATGAGCAATCAACTATAAAAACAAAAATGACACATACCAAATTCTTGCTTTTTTACAGAGTATAATACATTTACATACATATATATAATTCATAAATAGAAATTTGTAGCTTATCTACCATAAGAAAATATATATATTATAACCACAGCAAAAATTACCTGTTGTTCATCAATCATTTATTATGATTATAATCTTGAACTCTGTAAAGCCCAGAAATACAGCAAGAATTAATCCTATCTAGTTAAGAAGATACCATATTGCTTGATCTTAACATGTTCACTGTTCCATTGATAGTGCTAAGTACTTATACTATAGCTTTGTTGTTGTCAGTCTCAGGACCTGCTGAGTTTGGAGCATCCTTATGTCTCTGGCTACAATGAGTTCTTCGTCATGTGGGAAAAGGAGGTAAGGTCCAACTTCAAAGCTGGAAAAGG
>JAULCA010161614.1:0-14889 GCA_032360845.1 Crassadoma gigantea | reverse complement strand
ATGGTCAATCATGACATTGTGTGGTTTCACATCTCTGTGCATAATACCCATGCTGTGACAGTAGTCTAGAGCCTAAGAGTAAGAAAAGGTTCTCAGAACAATATTCTTTTTTACTAGCATTGGGAATCATTTGAAATTTTATGACTGATCACTGGTTTAACACCAATACTAAAGTAATCAATGATCAATTAATAATCCTTTGAAAGAATTGCATCACATTGGGAATCACTTGTGTAATTGTACAATGTAAGAAATACCTTTTTAAGACAGATTGATTGATTGATGAGTTTTACGTCCGCTTCACTACCGAGTAGTTCAGTTATCCAGCAGACCCCTTTTTACAAACACTGAATCTTAATTTATAGTCCTAATCAAAAGCATACAAGCAGATTTAAAAGTAAGTCAGTGATGATGCCAATATAGCAGCTGGAAATAAAAATTAGAGGAGTATCCTGCTGCTTTTTATTCTTGTTAATGTTTATCAAGGAGATAGGCTTGAAATCACGAGTTATTCTTCTAAAACCTCCGTAATATCTCCACACAATTATAATGAGTAAAATCTATCATGAGTTCTGTAGCCAATAAATCAAGTTTAACTGCCTAAGTCTAACTGACCAATAGTCAACAAAATTCATTAAATAAACACCACTTTTTTTATTACTGTAGAGCAACTTATGTCCCTTATCTTTTTACATCACTTTTCCATTAAATAATGCATAAAACTGTTCAAAACACTGGCTAGTAGCTACATAACAAATATACTAAACCCATCCAGAGCCAAATCAGTACCAAACATTTAAGATGGGTTCCCAATGATTTTTGGCAATAATTCAGTAAATAGAAGAAATCAAAGTGACTTACCTTTAGCAATTCAAATAAGTAGAACCTAATGTCATAATCTGTGAAAGTTTGATACAATGTCTGGAAAATAAGGAAAAAATATTGACAATTAGAAAGATATCATAAAATACAAAGCAATGCAAAGTATTTATATCAAAATATACATAACTATTTCCTTAATTCTAACATTTCCAAGTTAATGAAAATGGTGGATTCACATAATTAGTCTTCTGAAAATTAAACTATTACATAGAGATTTTTTTCTTCATTATTTATTTGATTTAAACTGTTAGTGGCACTTACCTTAAAATCTGTGTTATTGACATGCTCAAATATCAAGGCTGGTGTTCTTGACTGTAAATAAAACAAAACATATAACGAACATGTTTCAATATATGCATCAGGAGGACATGTCTCATCTTTCCAGAATTTGACAATTTTTTGCTCAATTTTATTTGCTGTATCTGTGATGGAATAACATATGGAGGTAAAATATTCTTAATGTCAACTGTTCTCCAGTCAAGTAATGCTTTCCAAGATTTAAATGACAGTATTGTTGGTAGTTTTTGAAAGTAGCAGCAAAAAAAGCAAGCTCAGACATGCTTTCCAACCAATTTGAATTCTATAATCCCTTCATAAACTTGATTATGTCAATTATTTTGCATGAGTTGAGAATGATGCAAAAAAAGGTGAAGGAAAATTCCTTTGACAGCTTTTTAAGGTACACATTTTCAGAAGTCTCCCTATTTTCCCTGTGTTGACCTGATGTGGCATTGCTTATACTAACTCTGTAGGAGATCTGTCCATATTTCTGAATCACAGTGCTACACAGAAATTCTACTTGTCTCCATGTTGATATTTGCAAGTTAGATCACATTAGCCACATACATGTGACATCTGTGTTGGACTTGCAACGATGACCTTTAATTTTCAGTGTTGAAAGATCAAGCATCTGGCTTAGATCTATAGGACTGTTATGATAAATCAATGTCATTTTACTTCAATAATTCACTCAGAATAAACCTAGCTTGACATTTGAAGACTGAAGATATGTTTGCATTTCAGTGACAGGGATGGTTAGAAAAATCAATTATTATACATATTTTCAGAATGATCGGACCCTATTTCCAAGACAAACAGTTATTGAAAAAAATAGCAATGGTGATAATTATGACTGAACTTTTGCTTTGTTGAGTTGAAAATGTCATGAGACAAATATGACAGAAAATTCATTGCAACTCTGTAAAAGTGTTTCAGAATCTCTCTTTTCTCCATATGTTAACCATTAACATTATCATAAATCCTGTAGGAGATCTGTCCATATTTCTGAGCCACAGAACCACACAGAAATTCTACTTGTCTCCAAGTTGATATTTGCAAGTTTGATCACATCAGCCACATACATGTGACATCTGTGTTGGACTTGCAACAATGACCTTTAAGTTTCAGTGTTGAAAGATCAAGCATCTGGTTTAGATCTATAGGACTGTTATGATAAATCAATGTCATTTTACTTCAATAATTCACTCAGAATAAACCTAGCTTGACATTTGAAGACTGAACAGTTATTGACAAAACAGCAATGGTGATAATTATGACTGAACTTCAGCTTTGTTGAGTTGAAAATGTCATGAGACAAATATGACAGAAAATCATTGCATCTCTGTAAAAGTGTTTCAGAATCTCTCTTTCTCCATATGTTAACCATTAACATTATCATAAATCATGTAGGAGATCTGTCCATATTTCTGAGTCACAGTGCCACACAGAAATTCTACTTGTCTCCAAGTTGATATTTGCAAGTTTGATCACATCAGCCACATACATGTGACATCTGTGTTGGACTTGCAACAATGACCTTTAAGTTTGTATAAGATCTAGCATCTGGTTTAGATAAGACTTATATCATAAATCCATGTTATTTCCCTTCGATAGTTCACTCAGGCTAAACCTAGTCTAGAATATCATAGAAGGAAGAACCAGGAGAGAGATGGTGCAGAAAAATTGTCAAACTTTTCAGAGTGATTTGGTCCCATTTTCTTGACAAACACGATAGAACACACACAGTAACTTTAACTTTCAATACCCTTAGACTACTGAGAGCAGATTCTTGGCTCCCCAAAAGATGACTTCGGGGTTTGACAAGACATGTGTTTGACAGGGCATGATATGTTGATTGGGACTTAATATGTTTCAGGGAAAAAGTCCTTAGTGTCTGAAATTGCCAAATGCTAAAGGTCCAATGAAAACCTTGAATATATAACTGACTTTTGGTGAGTTGAGAATGTCGATGATGAAACAAATCATTCTGGAAAACTGTCACACTATCACTAACTAACCCTGTAGGAGATCTGTCCATATTTCCGAGTCACAGAGCCACACAGAAATTCTACTTGTCTCCATGTTGATATTTGCAAATAAGATCACATCAGCCACATACATGTGACATCTGTGTTGGATTTGCAAACAATAACGTTTCAGGTATTATTTAAAGATCAGACATCTGGTTTTGATCAACTGTTACGATAAATCAATCCTCTTTCACTTGAATAATTCAATCCGACTAAACCTAGCCAAGAAATCAAAGAATGAAGATATATATATTTGCATTTTAGAGTCAAGAGAGACACTTACAGATAATTGACGAACTTTCAGAACGACCTGGTTACATTTTAAAGTCAAAAACTTATGGACACAATAGCAATGGTGATAAATCTGGCTTTGACTCTTGGGTTTGACAAAGATAGATATGACTGACCTTTGAAGAGTTGAGAATGTCAATGATGAAACAAATATGGCAGAAAAACCATCACAACTTTTTCAATAGTTCGACAACGAACGCTTTAACTAACAACCCTGTAGGAGATCTGTCCATATTTCTGAGTCACAGAGCTTTCAGAGCCACACAGAAATTCTACTTGTCTCCATGTTGATATTTGCAAGTTTGATCACATCAGCCACATACATGTGACATCTATGGTGGACTTGCATTTATACAGGACTCATATTAATGTACATTACAATATTTAGGGGAAGTATTTTTTAAGGTCACTGCAGCTTTAGAGAATTTCATCTGTTTGAAATTTGTTATACTCACCACAGGGTCTTTGACTATAGCCAACAGTGAAATGACATTTGTGCCTCCACGTAGATTTTCAAGGATCTTTATTTCTCTTTTAATCTTCTTCTTTTTTACTGGCTGTAAGAAGATATGGAAGAATATCAAAAATGTTTACTGTAAACATTGAGCAACAAGCATGACCTGCAATGCTATGATTATAACCACAATATTGTAAGGCCTTCACATTTATTACTACCACTGGAGTTTTAATCTCACACACTGACTTTGATAGATTAAAATATTATTATTTCTGAGCAATTGTGAATTTATACAGATAAAACTTTACTGCTTTACAAAATTTGTAGTACTTAATTTATCATCAACAACAGAGCTTATCTAATTGAACTACTTCATCAGTGTGAAAAGAAACTGCTCATTTTTATGTACCTTTAAAATTTTTATGACACACTTCTCATTGTTTGTGATATTCACAGCTTCGAAGACTTCACTGTATTTTCCTCTGCCAAGCTTTCTCACAATTTGGTAGTCATCTTGTTGCCTGAAATGAAGATACATATATCATGTCAAACTAGTTAAAAGCTAATACAGGTATGGCCCAAATAAGACTTGGAACACTTTTTTTGTGTTTTCTTTGAGACTATACATGTACATGTGATTAACTGCTTCAATGTTTGGTTGAAAGATGGGTGAGGATTTACTAATTTAGAAGCAAAGGAAGAAGAATATCTGTCCTTTGATTTGTTGATCGTAATTCAGTTAAAAAAAACTGACTTGGGGCTAAATCACAGTTCATCTGAATTCACATGGAGAATAATAGTGGATTTTTGCAAACATATTTTCATATCATGTTATGATATTATTACCATTACCATTAACACAGAACAGCATTGGTCTAAATTAAATTGTATTCCAAACAATCATAAGTCAATGATAGTACATATGATAATAGTACATTTGATACAAGTCGTTACTAAAAAATAACGTGAATTAATCCATTTTATTTTATGGGCTTTGAGAAATTGATTTGGGTACCATGCAAAAATTAAACCTGCTGAGTGACTTTTGCATACTTAGTAGGCACAGTGCCTGGTGGGTTGAATTTTTTTTATCTAAGGCCAGCAATAGTTTAACAGTTAGTAAGCATTGTTTGATAATACCAACCAAAAACCTTGTAGAACCAGTGACTGGTTAATACACACAGTAGTTTCCAGCTTATATACAGCAGCAAGCTGTTAAGGGAGGATGGAACCTGTTCGTATCTACCAAAAAGCAGTCAAACAAATATTAGTCTATTTTAAGAGTTCACAATATCCATACTCGGTGTAGAATAACATTTTTTCATATCGCGTTGTCTACTGACGTACAGTAAGTGATGGCTACAAGGGGCGCCCATGGGGGAATACAACTTGGTAAATGTTTCGTTTCTTTGTAAGAGAACAACACATGCCCATGCTTCATGGCGTTAATATTTGTTGTATTACATCTATTTGGTCACTTACCCCCACTCGACTACATGAGACTCGTAGTCCCAATACTCTCTTTGTCTGTGGATGTTCACATCAGCATACACTCGTGCTCGACTTTGCGCCGGCATTTTTGCAAATTTTCGTATCGACTGGCCTAACTGACTAATTTCCCTAAAGTACTTGCTGAAGGTGCGAAAAATTGCTGTTGCTTGGACGGAACGAACTAAGAGAGAGTTTAGTGTTTACTTCACAACAAACACTAAACATATGCGAGGAACCCGAGACAGTACCCTCCCGGTTCCCGTAAAACTGGAAACTCTCGTTAGTTGTACCATGTAAAATGTTGGTTCGTTTCCCATACAGACCTACATTGAGTAAAAATCTATTAACACTATCTCAAAGTTCAATAACTAATGAAGCTATTGGTGCCAAATAAACCACTGTGGTGACTGTTTCAAAGAAGGTCGACATCGATGAATTTCCTTTTTAGTCCGTATTCCATTCTCTCGAGTCAAAATGGCTGCCAAGGATGACCCGCGAAGGTGCAGGAACGAGGCTTACCTACCTCGTGTATTTACGAGTTATTTCCCTTGGATGGAATGTGAACATTGTCGTGCACCTGAGTCTCTTGGAGGTTGCAGTCTGTACTCTTAAATGGTATATGAAATAAATTATTAAAATGTTTTACTACCAATATCCAGCTGTTCATTCATTAAGCTTAACGATATTTTTTTCTATATTTTTAAAAGAAATTAAAGCATAATTGCTATTTATAGATGTCTACATGATAGGATATATATGCATGCATGTACAGACATAGTCTACATAACCTAGTTATTGTGAATATTAGTTTGCCTTCGGAGATATTTGTTGTTGGTTTTTAACCTAAAGACATGCTTATCTTCTTTCTAGTAAATATCACAATTTCAACATATAGTATGTGGTGGGTTTTTTTTTGCGACCAAAATGATTGCTACGAAATGACATATTATAATAAAATTATAAAGTTCATTTAGGTTTGTCTATATCATGAGGATGCTATTTTCTTCTTTTACTGGACGTGTAGAAGCAGATTGTGCTTCAAACCAAGATTGGTCTTGCCATATGAAACAACTTTAATCATAGATAAGTAAAATCCCCATGTATTATTTTTTTTCATATAATAAATTAAAAAAAGAACAAAAACAAAACACGAAAGATAAGTGACCTAGATTGATAAAGGAGATTTAGATAATGTGCCATTTCATTTCATAATATTCTGTGATATTGAAAACACGGTAGACATGGTATGGATATTGTAGCTAAAATATCTTATAACGTTTATAAACTGTCTATTTTTGACAACATGTTACGATGATTATTATTTATTAAGGTCACTAGGTAACTGGTTCTGCATATATGTGTCAATGGGGCATTTTACTATATAAAAAAAAACCTTTTAATTAATACGTCATTTCGTAACATTCAGTTAGCCCGCAAAAGAGCTATTTTTATCAACATCAACCTTAATGATGACTAAGTTAATGTCGCTATAAACCAATTCAAAAGCTAATGTACAAGCAGACTAGCTGTAGTTCCCTGGTACAAATTAATTATATCCATATTACATGTTATATCTGAATTCCATTTTGTATTGCGGTCTTTTAATATGCCAGAATTACCAAGCCGAAGGAGTTGAAATTAAGGATGAATATACCATCTTTTAGGGAGTCGTGTTAAACCTCAAGGGATGACACTTACTATGTATTTTCACCGCAAAAACAGAACTTCGAAGCTATTTCTTGCATCAGCTGCACATGGTAACCAATTATATCATATTTTACCTGACTCTGTGAATGGATTTCCTTAAATTGTTCGAACAAAATGCTAAGTGTTTCTGAAATTTTACATGCTACCAGATTCTTTGATAGATAGTAACCTACTAAGTCTTTCACAGTCTATTATTTTCACTTAACGAAATCATAGTATTGTTATGATGCATTGGCTTACGTTGTATATTTCTCTATTTCTCGAATAATTAAACTCGACATGTCATTAAGACACTGATCTTGTCAGGTAAATCTACATATATAATGGGCTACAATTTGCAAAGTCGCATGGAATAACCTTAAACAGGTTAAAGCATTAGATGTTCCATTAAACTGATTTTAATTTTTTGTCCACTTGTGATCATATATTTTTTTTAATAAACTCTTTAGTGCAAAATAAATATCTCCTTCCAAGGAAGTTGTAGATTACAGATTTACAGTGCGAAGATTGAATACACTCAATCCAGATTCGTTGCGTGAGACCCCTCATCTCGATTCAGAACTAGTCCCCCTCGGTGTATCCCGGTGACTCCCTGTATCTGTCACGCGAACAGGTTACTATGTCCGATCATTAGTTTGTTGTGTGACCCGTTATTACCGATTTATTGATCTGGGACTCCGACGGCTTCCTTTCTGAATTACCTTTATTCGTTTTCCGTAGCATGCCGGTGTTCACCACATCAGACCCCAAAGCGCCTACCAAAGTTGTATACGCATTCTGCGTTAATATGTTCTTAAAATTAAGTGTTTTATCCCAGTGTTGTACAGTGATATGGGATACAACGAAGTGTTTCGTGGGGCTTTATGACTCAGTGTTGCTGTATGCCATAAGTGATCATTACCAGACTTTTCGTTTTGTTTTGTTGGCATTTTCCCGTTCTTCCCATTTGAGTATCTGTTCCGGATATCAACATGTTTCCATTTCTCCATCGATGGCATTCTGCTCTTGTGTTTTTTGGGGTTTTTTTGTATAATGTTCTGTGACAATCGTATCACTACTTCACTATATACTTCCACCTTTTTTGCAAAAGATAATGAAATTCGAAGTTAAGATATTGCTCTCGCACATATTCGACCAGGCATTAAAACCGTTAACATTGCTGTTAATAGAACGTAAAACACAAAGAAACAAATAAACGAGTCAAGTGAGCCAAGCAAAGCTTGTTTTTGATAGAGCCGAAATGAGAACCGGGAAGCTAATGATGTTCTGTAAAGGTGAGCTCTGTTTCTTTTCTTCTGTTTCTAAGGAGTTGAAGTATTTTTGGAATCGTTTTCATCGGGGAAAAGGCATGCTGATACGTGAACGTACTATTTCAGCGCCTAGCGTCGAGAAGGAAAGACGAGGTTGTGAAAAAAAATGCAGTTAACTTGTCAATGTTCGTAACCCGAAATAACTTTAATTGTTTTTTTTTTTCATTTTTCACTGTTATAAATCATATTAATGCAGAGTATTTGGTTGTAGCATTTCTGTCGCCCGACCGACCAGAAACAAGAATATAATGTTATTTTAATATTTTTTTGGCAGCTTCATACTAAATTGCTGAATACCATTGGTATATCGGTTTGTGATGTGGGGTCCAACATGACAGAATGTTATACAGGCCAAATAACCCTCCGCATTAAAACCGGCAATGCTTTTGGTCCTTGTAGAATATCACATAATTTATTGATCGATAGAATACTTATGGTATGTAGGCCTATCTTGAGAGAAATATTTGCACAAGCTTAATAATGTAACATTCAATTCGAGCAGGCTATACAAATTATGACCACTATAAAAATATGTTTTTTTGTATACATATATCTTTAGAAGCAGTCGTTTGAAGTTTTAACTCATTTCACCAGTGTGACGTAACTTAGTGGCCAAAGTACAAGCTCACGTGGCCTTATTTCAGTAGATCCCCGTGGTAGATCTGTTAAAATGCACAAAATTAAATGATCAAAGTCCTTGGTTAATCAAAAAGTAGTACACTTCGTCTCTGGGTCAATGTAATGTTTTTGAACAAGTTGACAAGGTGAAAACATTGAGGTGCTCATATTTCGTCACATTAGTGACTACATTAATTTGTATCAACTCATGAATGATCCAGAGACGTGAATATTGTCTAATTAAATGCTGAATATTATTACTAAGATAGAGTACATGACGTATATATAAGATATACGTTATGCGTCCTGTACTCTTATATCGTAGCACGGACTTATATTAGATAGCATTCCGTAATCGTAACGTGAGTGTTAATATTCAACATTTAGACGAGTAAAAACCTAAGTTGATTTTATTGTTTTTAATTTAGCATAGATGTTAGCATCAACCATTAAAGAAGTTATTTTGGTGCCTATAGTCAGAGACGTATAAAATTAAAATATATAATATTATTATATACGTCTCTGTTTTAGTTGAATAAGAGACCCAATCCACAAGAGTTGTCGCCCGTGGTAAAATCCCCGGATGTTGTCCATTAGCAACAAGAAAGCGTAAAAATGGCCGACTCAGAGTCAATGAGTCTCGATACCAGCAATGATGCTGGAGATGATCCACTACAGGATCTGTCTGATGAACAACTATTTCATATGGTTGAGGATATGCAGTAAGTGATGTTAGCTAATAATTTGAGAAGCGATAATCGTCGTGTATATTTGGATTGAACTTGAATAGGCCAATAGCACATGGGCACAAAATCAAAACAATGACTGGAATCGTCAGAAGATCGTGCCATTTAACATCCATTTCGTCACTGTTGCTAACAGTTACATGTATTTTCTCTTTTGTGTGATTTTCGGCTATTTTGTTTGTATTTAAACAAAACATAATTTAGTGTCGTAGATATTAGAATATAAAATGCACGTCGGCACAAATAGGCTACAACTGCACATAGGCTGTTTTTGAATGTGAATAGATCAATGAGATATGTCATGATATTAGTCTACAAAAGACCCCGGAATAATCAGTATTTAAGTCTTGGCGTTAACATTTGTTTAGGTGTTTAAATTCTTACATATGAACTTTATGTGCCTCAGTCTGGTTGTGAATGGTGCAAAGGGGTGTGGACATTCAACTAAGTCTAGGTGTACTCAATGTAACAGGAGTGGGAAAAATGCACTGCCAGACTGGGGTTCAAACCTGGGACCTTCCGGTCTCTAGTAGATGCTCTACTTATTGAGCTATCTGGTCGCTGACGATCGACCCAGTCCAGTTCTGCTACATTCCTCCCTCTTTTTTGTAAGTCTTTGCCCCTGAAGACACAACTATCTACAACCCAGGTTCAGGTATCCCCTTGCCAGGCATACACCATGTGCTTGAAACAAGGGTTAGTCATAGGCACCAATGTAGCAGGAGTGAAAAAATGCACGGCCAGACTGGGGTTTGAACCTGGGACCTTCCGAACTCTAGACAGACCCTCTACCAATTGAGCTATCTAGTGGCCGACAATCGACCCAGTCCAGCTACACTGGATATGCGACTGGTTCATACTTGTAGTCATCTGTGACCAAACGTGGAAACTTAGAGGGTCCTGGGTTCAGATTTTTTCTCCGCCAACTACATGACTTGGTAACTTATTTCAGGAAAACCCTAATTTTCCTAGTAATTCTTATCTTAATTGTATTGTGGCAGATTTCAGTTGTACATAGGATAAAGGTTGCCTTCTAGCTTCATGCTTGAACAGTAGAGGGTGGACAGGGAAGCTAGGGGTCGCTGGTTCGATTACTGGTGGAAACACACTCTTCTCTTTCCTGTTACAAAAAGAGTGATTGGCCCCTAGCTTTGGTGACAGAGAGTTATAACCCGGGTTGTTTTGGTGTTTGAAGGCACAAACACTTTTCAAAAAGGTGGAGAATACATAGTGTGGCTGATTTCAATTGTACACAGGAGTATGGTTGCCTTCTAGCTTTGGGCTAAAGGGAGTTCCCCTTTAGACCAATCTGTAGAATGTTGGAGTGGGAAGCTTGTGGTCACAGGTGTCCTGTTAAAAATTAATTCAAAGTTTAGCCAAGACATTTACAGTCATAGTAATTAGTATTTAAAAAAAAACCCATAAATTAGGTCTATTAGACCTACTGAAATTTTGATAACCAGATCTTGACCAAGAAAAAATTACTTATATGTTCAGTGTTCAATATTAAACATAAAATAAAAATATATGTGTAACAAAAGAAGACTTGTAATTTCACAGAGGATTTCTTCTCTCACTACTATACTTATCAATATCATTGACTTATACATATACGTATATATGTATATACTGGTATACATCACAGGAAATAACTCCAAAGACAACTTGGTCTATGAAGTAAATGATTCCCGTAGACCTACAGTGACTTTCATTGTGATTGTTTATAGATCTACCATCAAGTTTGAACACTGCGATTATTCTTAATAACTGTATAGTTTTATGCAGTTGGAGCAAGTTTTGTCTGCCTTCCTATTGCATGTTGTCCATGAACTCAATTGTAAAATTCAAAAAATAAATGAAAAAATCACAATTTCGGAAATGGTATATGCTTAATAGGAAAATTACCATATTTATTGTTTATTGGTCATAAATCTGGCTTGTACAATTGCTTGAAATCAATTCTTTTTTCATTTTCAGAAAAGAAAATGATGTTCTTGCAACAGAAACACAGATGTTTGAGAAATACCTCAAAAGAAATGAGAACAAAGATGCCTTGGGAGTTCCAGGACAGGGTGCACCTGCAGCAGGTATTGTTCCATCATCGTCCAATCAGGACGTGATGCGTGGTGTCAACAGAAAGAGGTCTAAGTCAAGGAGTAGTAACATTGACAAGTCTTCAATGCGCCTTAACACCGAGCAGAAATGTGACATCGCACAAAAAGAAATTGATGAACTCAAAGAAGAAATTGAAAAATTAAAAGAAAATTGTGAAAAGATTCTAGATACATTTAAGGTATGTATTAAATTATTATGTCAATATATATATCTTACTATTTATATAACAGGAACAGAATTTATTGCATAAAGTTAATATGCTGATGAAGATTGACAGCTAATTCTCTTCACTAAATGAAGTCAGAAGTTAACCTTTAATGTGATCCTTTCATGATAAAACTGGATTGTTACTTCATTCAATTTTGCACTGATTGCAGGCTATCATGGAAGAAGCAGATTTAAGATTAGCAGAAACCAAGAAGGAGTCCTATGAATTTGATCGTGATATATTGAAAGGTTCAGTCAACGCCAGAACAGCAACGGTTATGGCTGAAAAAGTTGTGCGGTACTTTGAGGATAGATTAAGATCTCGTGTAAGTTTTAATACCTATATACACTACATGAATATGATGGGGAAAAATAGGTTTTAAATGATTGTGATTCTATTCTCATTGATATAGATAAATATGATGGGGAAAATGTTAAAATCTGAAAACAAAATCTGAAGACAAAATATTTAGCTGTTTAACAGTTGAGATATATGTAATGATAGAGTCATTTGATCTTTGGTCTGGTGTTAAACAATATCCCACTTATCTTTAGTGAACATAATTAAATGGTGTTAGTAAACACAAATTATTCATCAGTATTGGGTATTGTGTCATAAATTGATATTGTAGAAGTTGATGTTATTTAAAATTTCATTTATTTTCTGAACAGGATGCTTTAGTTGAAAAGCTACGTCTGAAAAATTCAACATTAAAAGTGCAGAAGAAAAAGTTACATCTACAGCTGAAGCAGGTAATTGATGTTTGATTTCTTCAAATATTGTTTTATTGGCTCCAAATATGTGCTATGGTTTGACAAATATTCTCAGTTTTAATATTTGTAAATATTTTCCCATTTGACAACCATTTTGTTGTAAATCTGATGGGTCAACTAAAGCTAACAGTCTTCCATATATACAACATAATTACCAAACCTAGAAATCATTATAGATGCTTCCTTGGTTGTTAATACTTACACATATATATATTCCTTTGTCATTTATTCAGAAAGAGGAGATGGGAGAGGTATTACATGAGGTGGACTTCAATCAGCTCAAGATAGAAAACCAGCAGTACCTGGAGAAGATAGACGAGAGGAACCAGGATCTGCTCCGACTAAAACTAATGGCTGGCAAAACGCTGCAGGTCCTCAACTCATACAAGGTGAGTTGAATCCTACATAATTTTTGGAATTATTTGACACTGAGCTTCTTGTCTTTGATGAAGACACAATTCTCATTTAATACAATAAGGCCCCATACAATTCACCTCAAATATAAAGTATATTGGTATAAACAAATGATAGTCCCCTTTACATTGAATATCACCCAAAGTAAAAAGTATTACTGATCGGGGCCGGGGTATGTTTTACATAGTTAAAAGATTAGAGCAGTGTCATGTAAAAAATGTGTTAGTTTTGTAGAAAAAATTTAGGATTAAAATGAAGTTGTTCATTTTGTAGAAAAAATTACATACACTAACAATGGAGTCGGAGAGGCTTAAATCTGAGATCACGGCCAGGAATGACCTGCTTACAAGGATTGACGCTGAAACAAAGGTGGTGGAAGTGGTGAGTATCTCACAGCACTGGTTCTGTCTGTATCTTTGATCTGTTGCTTTACTAGTCTGGTGCTCTACAGAACTATATACCGGGCCACCTGTAGCCTGTGACACATATATGATATCAGTAATTGTTTAGTTTACTCAAGAATTAAGGTATTATTTTATCAGTATTAAGTTTAACAAGGGTGTATCCTGTGGCACAATGCTACATGCTACATGTTAGGCTTATCACGCAATAGTACATGTACACTGAAATAATAACCATTAAAGTAAATAGACTTCCAACACAGTCTGTAGCAAAATTAAAATGACCTCATGGATTTTTCTATTTTTTGTTTGTTTGTTTTTGTGCAATTTAGATTGTCATAATCATCCATGATGTTAAGGGTGTATAAAGTAGGCACTTTTTTATCCAAACTTTCATACATCATTTTAGATATGTCCAGACTGAACCAATAAAAATTACATAAATCACATCTTCGTTACATCAAGTTCAAGCTCAAAGCAAGGCCTTAAATATCAAATATTTGCATTGCTTGTCCGTACACAACCTATACCCATTATAGTAATTAAATGCAAAGGGCGAAACTGGGCTATTTTGGATTTCACCAGTGAAGGGTGATTAGTCAAAAGTTTTCCAGTATACAGTAAATATTGGTATATAGCTTTATGAACATTTATTATTTTTTTTATATATATAAATTTCAGGAACGTGCTAAAGCAGAGAAAATTAACAGAAAGTTACGCCAACAACTGACAGATTACAGAGTACCAGAGGTGATGGAGTATGTCACAGAGAAAGCAGATCTCTACGAACTGCAGAAGAAAGTGCGGAGCTGGGAGAGGAAGGTTGAAATAGCCGAGGTAAATTAATTTAACACCATCACTGTTTTATTACTTTGATCATAGTCTTTAGCCCTTTAAGCTTTATTGCAAGAAGATAAAGAATAAGATAATTTCCAAAAGAATCTCTTTTACTATTGGTACTCTGTTACTTCAAGTCTTACCATGTCGCTATTGTATACTGAACATATTTTGTAATGTCTTTAAAGAATTACATGCAGTTATTCAAAACTCCAGTACATTTTTGGAAATACATGTATAAAAAAAACCCAGGACTACTGTAAACTTATACATACCAAGGGAAGTAACTCTAATCAAGTTTAACTTCTTTAGATTTCTTGATCTTATTTA
>JAULCA010161281.1:0-14896 GCA_032360845.1 Crassadoma gigantea | reverse complement strand
TGACCTACAGTGCAGGAGCCAGCATGATACAGGAGGTAAGTCACTAGGTAGGCCTGGCCTACAGTGTAGGAGCCAGCATGATACAGGAGGTAAGTCACTGGTAGGCCTGACCTACAGTGTAAGAGCCAGCATGATACAGGAGGTAAGTCACTGGGTAGGTGTGACCTACAGTGTAGGAGCCAGCATGATACAGGTGGTAAGTCACTGGGTAGGCGTGACCTACACTGTAGGAGCCAGCATGATACAGGTGGTAAGTCACTGGGTAGGTGTGACCTACACTGTAGGAGCCAGCATGATACAGGAGGTAAGTCACTGGGTAGGTGTGACCTACAGTGTAGGAGCCAGCATGATACAGATGGTAAGTCACTGGGTAGGTGTGACCTACAGTGTAGGAGCCAGCATGATACAGGTGGTAAGTCACTGGGTAGGTGTGACCTACAGTGTAGGAGTCAGCATGATACAGGAGGTAAGTTACTGGGTAGGTGTGACCTACAGTCTAGGAGCCAGCATGATACAGGAGGTAAGTCGCTGGGTAGGTGTGACCTACAGTCTAGGAGCCAGCATGATACAGGAGGTAAGTCGCTGGGTAGGTGTGACCTACAGTCTAGGAGCCAGCATGATACAGGTGGTAAGTCACTGGGTAGGTGTGACCTACAGTCTAGGAGCCAGCATGATACAGGAGGTAAGTCACTGGGTAGGTGTGACCTACAGTCTAGGAGCCATCATGATACAGGAGGTAAGTCACTGGGTAGGTGTGACCTACAGTGTAGGAGCCAGCATGATACAGGAGGTAATTCACTGGGGAGGCGTGACCTACAGTGTAGGAGCCAGCATGATACAGGAGGTAAGTCACTGGGTAGGTGTGACCTACAGTCTAGGAGCCAGCATGATACAGGTGGTAAGTCACTGGGTAGGTGTGACCTACAGTGTAGGAGCCAGCATGATACAGGAGGTAAGTCACTGGGTAGGTGTGACCTACAGTGTAGGAGCCAGCATGATACAGGAGGTAAGTCACAGGGTGAGCCTGACCTACAGTCTAGGAGCCAGCATGATACAGGAGGTAAGTCACTGGGTAGTTGTGACCTACAGTCTCCTGTATACAGGATACATGACAGGAAGGTGAGGCATGATGACTGGGGATGGGGAGGAATATTAGTCAAGTCTGGGTGTACTGTTGTCTCAGAGGTTCAAATGGAAAGGTCTACGGAGATTGTAGGAATAAATTATTGAATATTCAGGGTTATAATGCTCAACCCTTTTGGTTATAAGAATGTGTGAATAGACAGGTGCTTCCTTCTTTAAACATTATGCTGCTGAAAGTTTTTACTGCTATCCAAATGTTTTCTTTTCGCATGTTTTTCAGATATAAAACAAAATTAATAAATAGATTTTTCACAGTCTTACTTACTTCTTGTGATATGAGACTGAAGAAAATGGAGGTCGCTGTGAAAATATTATGTTCCTACTTACATAGAACTTCTTTGTTCTCTTCATTGTAAAGATATAATTATATGGTATGTTTTATAATAAAGAAATTATGAAATTATGCTTTATTACGATGCAGTTGGAGACATGACATTGATAACAAATGGTTGTACTCGGTAGCTTGTTGGTAACTATGGGGAACCAGTGACAACATTTTACGTTATCAAAACTAAGAACAAAAAAGTTACAGTTAGCCAGGGTCAATCAGTTGCAGTTATTGACCTCATCAGATGGTAGTGTATGAGGCAAAATGTATTCAGTTTTGTGCCATAGGAAATGCAGTGCATTTTTGGGAAATGATTCATTCGATTCTGATAGTGTCCTGCATTTTTTTGCTGCATTATGGCTACAAATTACTACTGATAATTAGAACTTAGCACTACAAAAACTACCAACCGAAAGATATTAAAGAAATTGTTTTCGTAATATTCTGGGCACTACATCTTTAATCCTTCTCTGTGACCCTAGAACAGAAATATATTGTGGTACATGTAGCCTCATTGCTGACGTTTAATAGTTCTTCTTTCTGTATCCTTGACATTAATCCGAGATTATTTTTAGAATGACTGGTATGAAATGTTACTGATTGATTTTAATTCCTCAGAATTCAGTTGTCCTCCTGCTGTGGGTATAAAGTGATGTAATTAAACAAGTCAATCCTAGTGAATCTTCAATGATCATCAACCCTAGTCAATCCCCAGTATTTAATCGTAGATCTTGATAAATACAATTCATTAGCCAAGGGATTTATTGCATAATCTTCCATCTGTGAGCTTGAACTTGGGACTTCACAGATGGCTTTGTGTTCAACTCAATCAGCTTTAAACCCTACAGCATTCATACAACAGCTCATTGTAACAAAATTTTAGAAAAAGATTATAAAATACAAAAATAATTAAATGAATTAAGTAACATCCATCCAGGTAATACATCTGTCTTAATTGATTTAGAATTAAAAACTGAGAAAATGATGTTTGGAATACTGCTAAAATTGACCATACTTTTAAAAACAGGAAATTAAAGTTTATGATCAATTAAAATTTAAAAACTGGCTGTTTTTGTCAATTATGATGTAAGATTGCTGGGGCATCACCAAATAATCATTATCTCAACATAATCATGCGGAAATCTCATAAAATACTGGCAATTATATAAAACTTAAACTGATTTAATTTATGCAGTTTTTTTTCATATCTGTTGATAAATCTTTATTGAGAATTATGAAAATATTTCCTTATTCTGATATTTTCTCTTCCTTGTGTGGATTGCTAAGGTCATTACCGTTCAGTCCGTTTAAAAGTCTGACTCATTCAGACTGCCAGCTTTAAATGGATAACAGTTATGAGCAGTTGGACTTGTCAAAATAAAATTACGAAAATCTTGTCATCTTAATACCTTGGTAGCAAATTAAAGCATTCAGTTCTATTATCTGTTAGATTGACAGACATATTTTTAACTTTGTTTTAGGGGGTTACATTTAAAAGGATCATTATTTATACATTCCATAAGTTCATTGACAAATCACAGAGGTGGTTCCTTGATAACTGACTGGTAACACTGGCCTGACTGTAAACATGACAGAACTGTTCTGTCTTTTCGTATTGCAGAGTTATCTGTTTTGTGAGCAGGTATTGATTGTGAGAGTAACATCATAAATTTTTGAGATAACAGCGTCATTTTCTCACACAAACTAATGACGTAACAATCAATACCTGCTCACAAGAGCAGATAACTCTGCAATAAGAAAAGACGGAATTGACGATAAGGTATAAAGAAATTTCTGTCTTACATCCTATTACAAGTATGTGACATCACAGTGGGACATCGTTCACATGTTGTCACAAAAGCAAGAACATTCTGATTCTTTGGAAACTACATCATGAGCTATAAGCTGGTAATTGGAATGAGAAAAATAACATTTCAAAACCCTCAACAATTTTCAGGTTTCATCTTAAAGAAAAATACCATAAATAGAATGAACGAGTCTTATATCCAGTGTATAACATTGAAATTTTGGCAATTTCTCTTAAGATTTCTCAGACTCAGAATTCATTTCCTCGTGGAGGTCTATCTATTGAAAATACATGTAATATGTAGAGTTTGTTTTGTGCTGTCACAAAGCTAATATGACAAGACATTTGGTATGTGGTTTCAGCTAGTATTTCTTAGCTGAAAATAATTTCTTATTTTGTGAAATAGGTAAATACATGTATAATGAGATTCCTATTTTCAAATAAAACAAATTATTTTCATCAACTTTATGTTTCAACATCAGAGTTTGCGTTGAAGTCCTCCCCATAGTCTTTTGGAGCATAGAAAATGTAAAGGACCCCACTTTTTGATCTAGTTACTGTGGGTGTGTGTAATGATCATAGCAGGTGGGTCTGTACCAAATGAAAGCTTTAAGAGTTATTTAAGTTATTTTCATACATAAAAAGAGAAAGATAAACTGAGCACAGTAGTTGCAATTGCATTTCACACACTTTCTCCCTCATTGGAAATGAGGAATGAGGGAAATCTCCCTCATTGGATGTTTCAGAGGTTGACACTTATGTTTCATATATATAGTTATGTATGTTTAATATTGTTTACAGGGGATGATAGACGAGGGGTTCCAGACAGCCTGGGGAGCCTACCATGTTTGCTGGGAGTGGTATGGCCTGGCGTTCCAGACTCCTGAAGCCTACATGATGGACAAGCACTACCGATCTCTCGGCTACATGAGACCACTGGCTATATGGTCAATACAGTGGGCCCTAGAGAAGTTCCAGCCACAGCTGATGTCCAGTTGATGATGAGGTCATCTAGACTGACCAGTCAAGGTGATGTTGTCCAATCACTCATCAACTGAATCAGTCAATGGTCAAATTATTGTGAGAAATCATTTACTGATGAACAATGGGTCCAGTCTTGGGGGGTATCGTGGGTAACCTAGCAACATACTAATAAACATAATTTAGATCACTATATTTTAATAATTTTATACCTCACTGACTTTTTAAATTGTAGATATCATTCTTCTTTGCACTTCAAAATATAACAAAAGAGGCTCTCCATGTTATGTAACATAAATTTCTAGTGCTGTAATTATTGCTGAAAATCTATTTGATTAATTAATTCATTTACCATCTCCAACAAAACATCTGTTCCTCAGGTATGTGTTGTACACCTGTGCTAGAAAGACTTATATCTCAATTAAAGTTGAATAGTATATACATGTGCTTCACTGTAGTATGAAATAATATTGTAAGTTCTCTGGGGTGTAGAATCCTAAAAGTGAAATTAGAATAGAAAGTAAAAGCAACACAGGTTTCGTTCAGAAAAGTTTTTCCCCAATAGGCCTTTTTTTAATATGTTATCTAGTATTGTGCTGCCAAACCAAACCTCATTGATATGAAGTTTATTTTATTCATATTTTGCATTTACAATATAATACAAAGCAATACATAATTGAAAATGGATTTGGAAACAAGTTTTACAATGAAGTATGTTTACAGAATAGAGCCAAACTGCAATTTTCCACCAGTATCCCAGTTTTTTTAATCTGAAAAGTTGAACTCTCTTCCTTTTTGTCTGAATTAACTAGTTTCTGTTGTCCTTCTTGCTAAAAGAATTAAATGTTGTTTTTGCCAGATTGTTTTTATGTAGAACTTGTGTTATTAATATATCATACACATATATACATATATAGTCAAACTTATTTATTCTGGTATGATATTTAAAACAAAGATTTTACATTCTACAGAGGAGGGTTAGTATTATACAAAAGGACATGTGCAAAGAAACTGTTTACAAAAATAAAGAGCTTGGATCTATACTTGTATAATGGTGGCTAGCAGCAGGCTCAATAAAACAAGGGGCATTACAAAGTTGTCTATACCTCTAATATTGTGTATTTGTTTAAACAAAATATGTAGGTAAGCAATTTTCAGGGCAGTAGTATTCATTTGTAGTTTTCTATAGGGAAATCACCTAAACTTGTATGTAAACAATGTCTTGAGATGTTCAAGGGTATAATCAAGATGTTTTAAATACTCTGAAAATGTGTTATCTTTCTGACAAAGTGCTGCTCTTAGAAGAGAATATCTGAATCTGTTCTTGAATAGGAAAATATGAATGTGTTAGCGTCTTGACAAAGTGCTGCGCATACTCTAAAGAGAATATATGTTTCTGTACTTGAATAGGATTTTCCCTATTTGTATAATAATAAACTTACGAATTAAATCCAAAGTGAATAAAGGTATAAATAATTACAGAATAACAAAATCCATCACCAATAAAGGAAAGTAACAAAATCCAGCAAGGATGAATGTTTTGTGTAAAAGTGAACTTTTGAAAATTATCTGTTTCTTTCATTTAGTATTTTCATTATCTACTGATGATTCAAGATCAAATTAATTATATATTAACATGCATGATGGTTGAAAGATTTGAGTTTGAGCGACTTCAATCATGAATATATTAGGGTTTGGTGGGGTGGAGGAGTAGGGGAGTTGCTGTCATGTGACCCCATCAGGATCACCCACCCACAAAGTATTGTGTCCTGACGATGCCTCCCCTAACCCCTCCTCAGTTGTTCCCCTCCCAACCAATATTTATCATTTCTTTAGTCCATTAACTTTGTTCTACATTTCAAAAATGCAAGTTTAATTTGTGTTTCACATTTATCAGTCTTATGTAAAATTTCTAACTGTTATGTCTTTGATGATAAATACTAATAGTGTTGATTTTATTGAAGATTGAAGAAGCTGTGGTTAATGTTATAGATAAGATGTTTATACATGTAAGTAAACAGAAATGTAGATTACTTTTTGATTTGACAATGTACCGAGTAGGAGTGATGCAAACATACTAATGATGTTGTATGTTTGTTAAATCTGTGTCACATACATGTTTTACATCTATATATAGATAGAAACTGACTGAACTTATTACCAAAAATGTGCAATTTAAAAAAAATCTGTTATAGATCATTGATATTGTATTTCTGAAGATGAAATGGACAGTAGTGGCTGGCTATTTTATAAATTGTTTGTGAAGATGAGACAAATTCTGTATTTCAGAAATGGATTTTTTGACACTTTACTCTTGTAAGAATCATTCAGCATTACTTGTATGTTGGTAAAATACAGAAATCAGAAATATTCGAGAAGACTGTATTATCAAATTTTGTTGATCCCATAAGTATATGTCACCTTCCGTCATTTGACCTCAGGACTCTTCGATGAGTGGTAGCAGGAATAGCAAGATTGGATGGTACATTTATATTCTGAAAACAGTTTTTTGACACAGGAAAATATTTGATTTTTGTATCTTTTCATTCATTTTTAAGAAACAGGCTGATCTATAGACTCAATGCCCTTATGTTGATTATTTACATATCAGGATATATCAGATTATTAGCTGATGAAGAATATTCCTAGTTATTGATTTTGATAAAACAGGTATAAAACAGGTTAAAAAGTATTTTATCATGTTAATCAAAAGGTTTGAATCATGAAAAATATCAGGGCTTTTTTTTCAAAATCAAAAATATGAATATTTAATCAAGCACATTACCTATTTCATGCAGGCATTTTTTTATTTATTTTTTTTTGTAAAAAGACATTTCAAACTCTCTTGACAATGAGAAAATATTAATTTCATATTCAATAGAAACTCAATTTATTTAATTACCTGATTCATGGAAATATTTTTTTTGCTTTCCTGACTATGAGAATATTTCACCCAGCTTTTTAGAAAAATAGTCTTGTACTTTCTTATTTGAATAAAGAAATCCTTTTTTGTTATGATTACAGAAATGTCATCAATGTCTTTTTTTCTTTATATTGTAAATTGATGTATTTTACTTTTTTGGTGTGTATACGGTACATGTATATACATAGTATGGTTATAAAGTATTACATGTAATTATTTGTAGACACCTATTTTATACTGACTAGTTTTCATCAAGCTTGACAAAGTCATGTTTGAGATTAAGGTCCCCAGTTTATTTTCTGTGCAATGTTACTTTTGGAGGGAAACTAAAAAATATCATTTGGATTGATAGACATTTTGAAGTTATCAATGGTATTTGGATGTCAAAGTTTAGAGACTATGTTTAATGACCATGTTACTTTATACATTCAGTTCTACAGCTGTACACAAAACTATGGAGAAAATATTTGGATTTTTGTTTTTTTTCTGTTTTGATATATATTTATTTTTGGTTTTCATTATTATGTAAGAGTTTCCTTCCCTATCAATACTTTTCAGCATAATACAGAAATGTTTTTAGAAGTCCCACTATAGATCATAACTATCACATGTTGGTATATAGGTCATTACTATCACATGTTAGTATATAGATCATAACTATCACATGTTGGTATATATATCATAACTATCACATGTTGGTATATAGGTCATAACTATCACATGTTGGTATATATATCATAACTATCACATGTTGGTATATATAGATCATAACTATCACATGTTGGTATATAGATCATAACTATCACATGTTGGTATTTAAGCCTTAAACAGCTGAGTTTTGTTTTATTTTAAGAATTTAGTTGAGAAATGACAAATCATTTTCATCAACTTGCTGTATAACACTAAATGTTCGTAGGTAACTTCTGTGGTGGTTTGAAGCCATTTGAATTTGTTTCGAGATACAGACTTTTGTGGATTCCCCATAAAAGGAAACAGTTGTGAAGAATGTCAGTTAGATTTGCTGCATTTATTTACAACCATGGAAACTACGAATGTTCATACACAACAAACATTTCACATTATATGGTACAAGTAATAAGTTATAAAGTACAACCATGGAAACTATAAATGTTTATACACAACAAACATTTCACGTTATACAGTACAAGTAATAAGTTATAAAGTAACTATCTAAACAGACCGTTATTTTATTTCAGGAAAGTATGCTATACACTTTTTGTTTTTGATGTTTAAGTGTATATTCTACATGTACCTCTTTACTACCACATGATAACCATGAAATATATAGTAAATATAGATATAAATACTTGATGTCGTAGTATAGAATACAAAATAGTGAAGTTCATGTACCTGCTCAATTTACATACATACAAAAAATGTGTTCAGTTTTGAATATCAGGAAAGTATTTATATTTTGAATACTTATTGTAGAGTAACACATTGTAAAAGAATAAGACACATTTTTGACATGTAAGAATGACTGATAGAATCTTCCCCTACCTTGAGGGTGTGACAGAGAAATCTCCTACCCATGGTGTAATGGTTTTGGTTGTCTAACCCGAGGGTTTGACAACCAACAAAAATCACACTGAGGGTTGAATATTTCTCTGTCACACCCTCAAGGTAGGGGATGATTATTTTTCTCCCATCCTGTTATTTCAGTCACAACTCCCCAAGCAATAATCTACCAAGTGTGTTAGCAAAAATATGTGGGGTATGAATATCGTCATTCACTTATGATGACATAACAATTAACGGTAACACATTTTAATGATATCACAATTGAACCCTGCTAATCGGCATGAGGCTATCTCCCCCTAGGGCGCAACAAGCTGATCTTTCCTGGCTGAAACAGGAGATACGCCTGTGAAGGGTGGGAGAAATTGTTATCTGTTGTCTTAGGTCTTTTGATACTTACCTTCATTTTTTTGTGTCGCCTGAATGCGAGGCGACATACATAGGTATTACTTTGTTGTCTGCAGTTTTGTTGTCCGAAACAAGGTTTCCATGGGATGACTTGAGTTTCCTTGGGTTGATTGAACTCAAACTTAGTACCCATATTGTGTACCAATATAGCTTTTCCTTACACTTCGAGTGTTTGTTGTAGATTATTGTTGTGTAAAAACATGTATTAGCAATATTCTTATTGATTCTCAAAATTAATATATAAAATAATCCAATGCAAAAAATGTATTCCTTCGTACAAATTGTATGTTACATGTATATGCAAATATAAAAATATAAGCAGAATATTACTTATTGTACAGTTAGGTGAATTGTTATTTTAATACTTTATGGGGGCTTTTTCAATCTCACTTCAAATGTATTAAAAAAAGAAGGGTTTGAATTTTTTTTCTCACTTAAGGAGTGTTGCTTTACACTGTAACTAAAAGTATTTCTGAGCTTATTTACAATCGCTCTAAAAGTTTTAAAAAACTGAGGTATTAAATGCTTTAAACACTTGAAATGAATCTGGACTATCAATATTTATTATATTTTAATCTTTGAAATATTTGTGATTACGAAGTTGACAAAAAACTATATCTTTAATGCTGTGATTATATTTGAAACATCACATATTCACATGTGAAGATGTAGCTTTTAGTTTTGATTAATCGTCATAGTAAATTCTGTTTACTACATTCTAAGTGGTAAGTGTTTACATTCAGATAAACTGATTGTAGAGTGAATAGTTTATAACACTTTCAGAATGGTGTCCAGCCTTGTTAGTAACATCATAATTTGGCATCAAAAATATGCTGTTGATTCACTCACTTTTTTATGCAGAATTTTTTTTTTTTTTAAAGTGTAACAAGTAAAATTTGAAATCGTTTTCCCACTGAGTATCATAAATATTTTACTTGTATGGCAGAACATACACTCTTTTTCACTGATACTTTGTACTTGTGGGAATTATTGGTATTCTGCTTTCTCCTAAAATATATTAGGCATTCAAGTGGTATGGCAGAATGAACAGATGTTTTCACTCTTGCTTTGCATTTGTGAAAAATATCTTATCTTACCGTACTCATGAAGTACATTTGGTCTTCACAGGAAACAACAAATATCCTCTTGTTTCTATGGAAACTGGTTGATGCCAGTTTTCCATATAAAAATGAATATTTTAGAATCAAAATTAGGTTTGGTTACATCTTACAAATGTGGTAACTTTGTATAATCCTAATACATGTACAATGTATCAATATTCTAAGTTTGTTTTAATTACATCAATTGTTCTAATGATATGTGATAAGTGTAGTGTTCGTTGAGATGTAGGGTTATGATCATGGACGCTAGTGTTGGGATGTATTTAACAGCCAACCTTGCTACACTGGAGATTTCTCTTTTGAGAAAAAGTCGAATTATCACAAGAATGGTAAATAAAATAGTAATAACTGTTAATTTTTAGTCTGCAAAGTGTGTTTTCCCGTCCATCAAAAATTAAGTGTATGAAGTGATTTTTTTTCAGATACTTGCCCTTTTAAAATAAATCAAATGCAATGATAGATTAGACATGTAGATATTGATTAATTTCAAAATCGTATCTTCATCTTATGTGTTAATTTAATTCAGATAAAAACAAAATAATTTTTTTAATTTAGTGTGCATCGATGACAATGATATTTTAATTTAAGGTGGAGTGCATTGATGAACTAGAGTGATTTTTGTTTGATCTGATATACACAAGGCATTGTATTTAAGTATCATTATTGGTATACGATGCAGCACAAATGCAACTTACATAATTGTGAATCTAATTTGAGCATATTGGTTTTACTGAGGCATTGAATATTTTGAAGAAAAATCTTAACTTAATACTTACTTACTCATAGTGTTTTCAATCACATTGTTCTCTCCGAGATGAAGAATCAAGAGAAAAACTATCCTGTCCTAATATGTGTAATACAGAATTTCGGAATGACCATTAATGTTACACATTAATTGTTACTAGGTGGTATGTAAAGTATGATGTGTCTTAAAGACAAATGTCTGCTACTATGGTTACAAACATTTTTTTATGTTTAGACTAGGGTCCCTTAAAGTTAGACATTCTCAAAGAATAAAGAAATGTTTTTAAAGACACATATCTCACTATGCATGTTGTGAAGCTGGTTACAGTTTGAGAAGATGGCTACAGTTTGTGAAGCTGGTTACAGTTTGTCAGTATTTAATGTTAGATGTTACCACTGTTAAGACATACTTTCCACATGTACAAGCACGTGGTTGACACACCCTTTCTGGTTTTACTTAGGAAACAATTGAAATATTTATAATATTTAGGTTTTATAATTGAATTATGGCTGAAAGAAATATGGATATGTTCTGACCTGTTTCTCCTTGGAACTAATTGCTAATCCAAGCGACCAAATAAGAAAAAAAGTTGATTAAATATGAAATTTTAATATTATATCTTACAGCAGATGGGTCCCCACCGATTGAAATATATTAACATGTTTGAAGTTCAAACGACATTAAAAGTCTTCTTACTATTTTCTCTTAAACATTGACAATATTAATTTTCAGAAAAGAAGAAAAAAATATATCACCAGTAAAATCAAATTCAAAATATAAATGTGATGCAAATATGTAATCAACCACTTACAGCAGTGACAGCTGTAATGTTATCTATAACAGGAACGCGAATACACCTGTTGACCACCGTTAAGACATTAGGGATACTTATACACCTGTCCTTAACACAAATGTGTGTAAATTAAAAAACAACTTACAACTAATCAAAATGGATTTAGAAGGATATTGAAATTTGTATCAGCTCATGTTTAGTTATTTTTAATTGGTATAAAAAACAAGACCAGGGAGAATCTAGAACTTTATTGTATCAGTAAGAAAATAGTTAATTGTGAAAATGCTCAAAAAATGTTTGTTGGTAACTCTACAATATTTTATATCCCCTAAGACAAAAAAATGTATAATTCATTGACAGTTGTAATGATGTTGTGTAATTCGTATTCAGTGTGAAGCACGAAGTCTTTTGTAATTTTTCCGCACATTAAAATATTTTTAATTGTTAATTGTTTGTGTATTTTTATGACTTTTCCTTTATAATGTCTTTTTAACTTGTGTTTAATGAGGGTTATCAGAGCGGGTCAATTAATATAGAAACCTACTGAAAATACAGGTAACTGATTGATGATTAATCTGACCAGGAGAGATACAGTTATTAATCGTTGGTGAGCTTACTATTGATGTACATAATGTATGCGGGTTAAGTAATTATAATGCGAATATATTGATCAGGACTGAGGAAGTTCAAGGTTGAGTCTCGAGTAAAGTCGTCTATATATGATAACTTCGAATTATTATTGACATGGTGTCGGGTTGTCAGTTTTTGAAGAAATGTAAGCCAAATAATCCATTTCATGTTTGTATGGATACCAGACACAATATAGAGTAGAATCTAAAGTGTCGATACCCGTAACGCAAAATGAAATGAAGTAGAATATGTCCCAACGAGATCATGATGGGGACCAAAATACTTTCATGGTTTTCGCCAACCTGCAATTCCAGAAACCCTGCACTGTAAATTTGTCCGTCAGCATTACAATTATATCGCGGAAATCAGGATGTAGACGCAAGATATACGGAGTAAGGAAATATATGTACATATTGTACTTATTTAAAAACAAAATGGTTATTTGACACAGAAAGCCAGATAAAGTAAACAATTACTGCACCATTTGGCTATTTGCAACGTTACGGAATCATGAAACTTTTAATCAAAATGAGTTCTCAAATACCCCTGGAATATGTCGTAGCAAAATTGAAGGCACGAAGATAACTGTTTGATTGTTCTCGAGTGAAAGAAACAAACCTTCAATCGTTAGGCTGTTACCTGTCCTTAGAAGATTACAAAAGAGAGAAGCCCGACTTAAAAACATGTCAAATCTTACCGTTACGTGACCTCCAGATTATTTTGATGTATATCAAAGGATCAAGTTAGTCTTTTTGTCTCATCAACATGGTGGCACACACTGAGCCTTCAATTTCGCTACGACATATTCCAGGGATGTAGGGGGCGAAAGTAAGAGTAAATGCAGCATGAAAAAAAATATTTCAACACCTGATTCTGGCCGAGTCGGTGAATATCGAATCAACTGCGAAAGGTGTTTTCTACCACATCTGAAAGGACATGCATTCAGAAAAAATCGTAGTTAGAAAACAATCACGCAGAATCAAGGACGGATCACATATCAATTTGTTTTTGCACTTTGAATGCTACGAAGTGAAAGACTCTGATAAAAAACATGAATGTGTTTAAAAAAAACAACAAGTTACTGAAATGTCAGCAAAACCATAAATCTAACTCATAATAGATAAGTACAAGGCGAACTTCTGCTGCATCGGTACATCTGCCGTGTAAACCTGATCAAATTCAAGTAATGCAGGTCCTTAAATCGAGATCTGGGGTAGTGGCAACCATCCACAAGGCACGCTAATGAGCTTAATCAACACATCAACCTTCATATCACACAAAGAACTAGCATGTTTCCCTATCAGATCCTGATTACGAATATAAACTTGTCAACACTCTCACCTTGACATGTAAACACCGTAGCTAGGGAAAAGCGCGGATGTTTCTATCGAGAAAGGAAAAGTTCACGCTAGGAAAGTAGAAATCCTCCTCCTTATCATTGGTCGTGCTGATCGAGGAGAGCGGCTAAAGAAGGGTATGTAGTGTCCTTTAAGCCTAGGACGATATATTTACCATCAACTCGGTCAGTACATTTATTGTTATTGAAAGACAGCACATCGTCGATTTATCTTGTTGTGAAATTGAAGGATTTGGGTAGGGTTTTGTATTTTTCCGGATAGGCTCATCAATAAATTCAGCTTCATATGAAAACAGAAACAAATCGGCCTGAAGAGGGGCACAGTTTGTTCCCGCGGGCATGCATACAGTCTGTTGAAGATGCTCAGTCGTTTTATTTTTGTTATTGTTGTGCTTTTCACAAAATACTCTCCCAAATAATTTACAATTATATATCTTGATCGTCGTTCACCTTTCTAGGAAAAGAGAGCTCTCTAAATAAGAGACCAAGTACGTTTTCTCAGTTTTGCACGAAGCATCATGAAGGGTCCAATAGGATAGAAGAGACATTTATGAGATACGTATCTTCAAGATTGATTGAAAGACATTTTTAATTGCTGTTATTCTTAACCCTAACCCTACAGTACTAGTGTTACAACACGACTACATCCCCGATTAAATGATACTTTTATTAAAAATGACAGTCAGATTGGATAATTGTTTGGTTGAATAACTAGAAGAGCCAGCGATGGAACGTTGTTTATAAGGGAACCTGTGAAGTTGCGGAATCAAATACAAACGAGGTGGTGTTTGTTTTCCCTTTAGATTTCAAGTTTCTAATTATGTTCTTGAGTGATGGACCTGATAGATTTGACCCACTCTGTAAGAGGGCTCGATTCAGCATGCTCACGTTTCCTCCATTATCTGTCTTCTATGAGTAAGTAGGAGTCCTTCGATACTTGGGATCCTTCATTTAAAGCTCCCTTCTAGCTTTGCATTATGGGTAATATCGAGAGTTACTTCGGGCTGAAAGAGGAGTTTTTCTAATGTCGGGGTACGGCCACCCACAGTCGGTGAATGCTTGAATTTGTATAAGAATGTCAAATAGTAATAAGGGGACGTGGATTTAATGTCCCCCCCCCC
>JAULCA010161060.1:0-13603 GCA_032360845.1 Crassadoma gigantea | reverse complement strand
GCGTCCCTACATCGCCCGACGTGTTGATTAATGTTATATGAGCCTATAGAGAATACACTATTGTAGCCACCCCCGATGGCAGTGCATGCCTGATTACAAACAGACAAAAGTAATCCATAAAACTACATACACTACGAATGGGGTTATTTCCTAAACGGAAATAGTTTCTTTATGCTAGCTAGATTCATTCTCCTTTTTTTTAATCCACTGAAGTCAGTTAATATTGAACAAGTGAGGAACAGACTTTGTGGAGGCTGGTTGCTGTACAACCAGGCGTGGTCCGGGGAATGTACTCGATTATTGGCAGGATACCTGTCCACACCTGGCACAAGGCTACAGATTAGCCGGATGACACGATACTAAAGGATCATTAACTATACAGGCTTTGGTAGTGTATACTGGCCCATAGCCCGAATCCAACAAACGTTATCGACATCAAGTTGTTAACGTCACTCTCGTTTGCCGGAGATGGCATTTAATGCGTGTCCAACAATGTTATAATCTGTGCGATATTTATCACTTTGAAACGATTATATTGACTTTGAATATATGGAGAAAATGTTTCAAAAGACAGTGTTGTGATAACGGATATATCAGAATGGATAAGTTCCGAAAAAGCCGAATCGCACATTGAAAAGTTTTCCTTTACGTTGTAAGTATGGCTACACATCTTCACAATCTCGGTTGAATCGAACAGCTTCTGACATGAATACTTAATTCATACAAGACCATATGCTCTACATACAATCTTGAAAATGGAAGTTTGTCTTCAAATGAGCTATAGAATCATTGTCCATATTTGCAATGTAACTCATTATGTAATTAAAATATCATTAAACGACAACGTCCGGAATTCGCAGATGGTTGCTTAACTTAACATTGATGTAAATAATATTATATTTTTATCGCAAGGACCTTTAAACAAGCACAAAAGAAAGCAATTTAATATACCGTAGCTAATAATAAAAAAACTTCTCATGATAGTTTCGACCGCAGAATGATAAAGAAATGCTATTTCTTCGTTCAATTATAGTAACATTTTCTGAGGGAGTTGTAACAAACGGATACGGACGTAGGTCTAATTTCCGGAATGAACAAACACGGTACATGTATTTAGTTTTCGAACCTCATTTATTTTGTCCTCGCCTGTTATATAAACATTCAGTGCTGCAGTGTTGACTGTTGTTAGGGAGGTCATCTGTAATACGAGTAGAACTGACAGGTACAACTGTATACGTATATATATTTAACACATACTTATATCTTTAAAAAAACTGTCGTTGCATGTTACTTGTGAGTGATTTTACAATTTATTTTTAATGCCTGAATGCATAATGTGTACATTCTGCGCTTGCTATACAAGTCAGTTATGCATCATCGGTGTTATCTGACTATATCTCAGTTTAAAGTTTCTTCGCTTTTCATTCCAGAATTTTATTTACGGAATTATTTATAAAGTTTTGACTTCTTTTAAGATTTGATTACGGAATAGCACGTTTCTTTTTAAATACCTGTATGGTTATTTAAAATTTTCTCAAGATTGCCAGGGTCACACATCATGTCCGTGATATAAACTTTGATAAATGAGATCCTTAGTGCGTTTGCACCTGGGGGATCTTATTATACACTTTTAGATATATTGGCGTAAGTTTTCATTCCACAAATTGTCCTATTCGCCTATCACATTAACACCGAAGACCTTGTCCATTTAATATAAGTGATGTATCGCTAAATAATTCCCTGGCGAGAGAAAAAACTCACCTCGCTACCATGTAAATTCCATTAGCGAATACCGCTGATGACTGCGCGTATTGTCATGTTAAGTTTTCTTAGGTGTTGGGACGAGGTTGTCACAATCGTTTCCCTGCATCACGCACAAACATGCCCTCATGAATATACATAAACAACAATCAAAACACAATTTGCATACTTAAATATGGTGTATGTCAGACTATTGATGTCTGGATAAAACCGTCAACATTACACGTTGATAGTTTTGAAGGATCGGTGATGCTTGGTGGATACTTATTCGGAGATATGGACATTTCGCACAGATTCTGGACCTGAAAGAAAGGTATAAGAACTCTTTTAAGGAGCAGAAGAACAAGATGAGAGATACATTGCATATCAGAGTACTAGGGGATTTTTCGAAGACAACGGGCCAATTATAATCTCAGTAGGAGAGGTACAGTTTATATAATGCAGGTAGGCTGGGTGATAGGTAATAATGGTATAATGACGCTGATAAGTATGTGTTTCGTTGGTAGGAGTACAAATATAGGCTAGATTAGCATTACAGACAAAATATGTGATACCCTTGTACAGTTGGTCCACTTCCAGGGCAAGATCTCCTCGGAGAGCCGTCTAGGAATTCAAATCTGTTTCGGATGGAATGTTAGTTTAAACTGTGTCTCCTTATCCACATTTGTATATTATTGTGTTGTTTGTATGTATTCTGGATACTCGTTCGTGCTATAACTAATGGATGGTAACTAACGACGATTGTTACATATTTCATTGGCTAGGGCTAAAGAAGGAAACTTGATGCTCACAAACAGGTTCCGTCATCATTTATTTACATATTTATATCTTATACCCGTGTTTTTACCGTCTCGGTAATGTTAACACCTAGTAAGAAAATACAGATGATAGATAATCAATACAGGTAAAAAATTAATTGTAATCTGATACAGAAAATGTCAAGGATGATATTGCATGCTATTTTTTGTTTCTGGATTGATGTTTCCATTGTTTATACTATCTTCACAATTATAGAACATTTAATTTGATACTTGCAGGTAAAAAGTATCCATTCCTCCATACAAATGTATCAATTGTGACTTATTTTATTGTTTTAGACCAATTAGGATTTACACCGTTTTGTCCCTTAGCACTCCTAACAGAAGTATGATGAAATGTAATTATTTTTTGTGGAATACTGTATCTATTATCAAATTGTATAGGTTGGTCGGGTGTCAAAGTGGAATCTACACTTTGCCTTTCATCAAGGCGGCCAGGGTTTGATTCCACGATCCAACCTGAAAAGATATTGGGTCACTTGCACGTCCAAGAAGGTTTTCTCTGGGTACTTCGGTTTCCCCCCAAAGTGAGACCATTCCTCACGCTGACATCCAGGCTATCAAGAGTTATTAGTATAACTTGTAAAATGCTGTTAAGTTATTGTCGTAAAACAATTAGACTTTATATTATATCCAATTGTAAAGGTACAATCACAGGTGTGGGTGTTGCGTTCCTCTTAATATGCTGCTAGTAGTGATTCTGATATCATAAACCTTCAAAATGTGTATATAGTCTCAACATACCATATTGGAATAGACAGGGAATGTTATTTATTATTTACTGTATCTTAGGTAACTTCTAAAAATAAACTTGATTTAATCAATCTTCACGTTACATCACAATCGATATAACACATGAAAGCTCCGTTATCCACTTCGCACTTCGTTCTTTTATTACCACGAATTTCTTTCTATAAAATAGTACATACCAATTCTTACATGCTTCTTGATATGAAGATATTATTTAGTGTCCCGACACACACACATTTTCAGTTATGAATTGTATTTTGATTAAAAAGTATATACGATAAAAAGATATGAGTTTTATAGCGTTAAGCTAACATTGCTTGCTCTATTTGGACATCAAGTTCTATAAGGTTGAATTCTAGTTCAGGTAAATTAATTCTGTAAAGTGTATAAATTAAATGAAATTGAGTTGAATAAAACAATGTTTGTATGTGCTTGGATTGAAAATGATCTTTGGATCTTTGTTGGGAAAAAGGAAAGAGAACATTTTACTTTACAAATCTTCAAGCTTGTGTTTCTTTATATACTTATATAGTTTACAGACAGATGATGATGTGCCCTGAAGCCAGCGTTTTTTACGAAGTGAAATGTTTGATAAACAAAATCACCTAATAGCTTTACTTCTGAAATTATCATATTTTATACGTTTTGGTTTATTGTATTGTAAACAGGTAAACACATTCAACTGAATTATTATAGTATCTTTTATATGAATGGACAATAATTGGAATTAATATAATATATTTAGTATGCAAGTAGATTCAGTACAGGTCAGCACTTGTTTACTCTCATAAACAAGTAAACAATCCGGTATCTTTTGTATACTTAAAAGGTTTTAAAATGTTAGAAAACTAGCAAATGCTTGGTTTAAAACCCGTCATGACAAAAATAGGTGCTAAAATATTTCGGTAATACTATCGCCCTCATGACGTAAGATAGTGTTTAAATTATTTTCTGGTGCAATGATTTTAGAAATTAAAATATGTAATCAAATTCATATGTCTTCATATATTGATACATGATAGGACATGCTCTGTTAATTATTAATATAGACTTATGACAACTATATGTAATAATAAGGTGGATTCATATATCCCCCTCGGAGCGAAGGCTCCCACGTGTCAGCAGGCATTGCCAAGAGGTCAAGGTCGTCAATGTATGCACTAGGACTTGGCTCAAGCAGAGCCCACCGACATGGTTTGGGTGTATTTTGCTTCAACTGTGACGGAAATATTGTCCGTATTGTCAGGAGCACCGATATAGTGACAACCAACCAAACACTGTCATACATCGTCAGACAACATGGATACTTAGGACTTGTCTATGGAATCAGAACTAAATATGTTTCAAGGTGGAGATTACCTCATTCACGTCCTCTCAGTTTATGTTCTGTCACTACCATTCCGATTAAATTTATTCCATTGCCTTTAAAAGATAAATTTAAATTAAGTTTACGTAAGATGGTTCCTTAACAAAATGTTAAATATATGAGGGTTTCTTACATATTTGTGGTTATTTTTAACAAAGTCTTTCTATTTTATGTTTGCAGCAACCAGGCCGAGGAGCGGGAAGAAGAAAGCGTGCGATCGCCCTGCAAGCCGAACGACAGTCCGCACACCCATCCTTCCCGGGAGTCCGGCCCATACGGACAGGCCTTACAGCCGGACCACGGGCCGCTCCTCTCCCATTCGGCTGTATCCCAAGAGCCCCACTCTTGTTAGCGAAAGGGTATACAGTGCCTACGCCAGGAGTCGCCCGTCAACCGGGAAAACCATCCAATCAAAGAGTCACACTATGACGTCAACAACAAAATCGGGACGGGAAACCAGCTCCAGCTTCCGTCCTATAGACCCTGCGTTCATTGAGGTCACCAAGGATGTGATAGGACTCAGTGTATGGCGTATAGAGGTAATGTTATTATAATGCATTTTGTTTTTGGAATAGTCATTGCTCCGAAGGGTTTCCTTAAGCCGTCATAATTATTTGATACTATAACATAACTACATTCGGTTGACGTCAATGTTATCACCGTCTATAAAGTAGTATTTTAGATTTAAACTTCAGCTTGGACAAAAGTTATTAGTAATACCGGATATGAACGCATCATTTTTATTATACATGTAATTTTATAGATTTTTAAACACACGGTTGTACCTGTATCGACGATGTTTGATAGATTTATGATGTCTGGTATCGTCTTTATTGTTGTTTACAATTGGTTGTTTGTTTGAAGCTCGTGATCATACCGGAAACATGGCGTCCCTTCTATTGCATCCTATGCGGTCCACGGGGAAATTAGATTTCTGGCCATAAATCATTTAATGCACTAACACATGGAACGGTGTATAAAGCAAGCAATAACAATTTAAATTATTTTATACACTAACCACTGAATGTTTTATCTCGATTTATATAACCGTGTTCGAACGTAACTATGACGTACTTAAACCAATCATATCGAATTCTTGAGAAACGTTTTATCGTCTCCTAGCTGCGATCTAAAACGTATAGTTTCTTATCGTGTAAAATAATTGAATTTATGATTATTAATATATCGCCTGGTGAGATAATCGTGAAACTCTTTACAATACATTGGGTTATTAAGGCATGATTGCGAACAATCCCACGCTCCAATAGTTCTATATGGCGGCAAGTGTAACGTGATCTACAGGCGGGAATTATCCGGGTCACTGCCACGCTTTGTAGGCTTATGGATCTTCACAACTGTACATTTAAACCTCACAACGACACAGATGACAAGATTGCAGTGTTTAATTAGGATGCTTTGGGAGATTAGCGACAATGACAACCACGATTGCGACAATAAACATGAGATAGGGTTTAAACCCCTGGGAATTATTTCATAACGTGCTTGTGGGATCCTCTGCATTTTCTGTACGAGTAGTTTATTATATTTTAATTCGTCACCCGATTTCAACACTTGATAATAAGCCCTAAAATAGATCCCAGAGCGTTGAAGTGTGTTCTTTATATGAGAACTCGAGCTGTAATGACAGAACGAGAAATACACAATCAAGTGTATCTGCTATATCAGCAGGACTGTAGTTGTACTGCACATGTTGGTGTGAATATGTATAGGCTATTTCTTGGTAAATGAACAATGTTTACACAAGTTGTACCTTTTTATTTCGTTAGAAGTCTTATTTTTGGATTTTAATTCTGCAATTAACTTTGCATATTTTTCAAAGTTTAAACCAGATCTTCGGAACTTTAGGACAAAAAACAATCACTTTGCAAAATAATTAAATCATATCTTTACAAACGCATTTCTTGTAATGTATCTCTGTATATTAAATGTAGAATTCGGCTTGTAACCAACGGGATTTTCTAATGTGTAGATTTTAACAGTTGTCTAAATACTACTTCCATCACTGCATCATTTAATACACAAACTTGACAATTACTATTCTGTTCCGAAACTCCATAGGATGTGGTGTTCTGTTTTGGACTTTTTCTTGATGTAAACCGTTTTAGCTCTCAGACATGATTGCAATAGTTGTCAAGAGCGACGCCTTAGAAAGGAGGCAATAGCTAGCATATAAATATACTCATCAGAGGAGTGGAAGTGAGGAATTAGCGACACCTTAGAAAGGAGGCAATAGCTAGCATTAGATTAAGATTATATATATATGTATATATATATATATATATAATACTCATCAGAGGAGAAGGGAATTAGAGATAGATACAATTTCTTTTTACGGTCATGCATAGGAACATTTCAGGCAAAGTATTTTTCCTTCGCAAGAAAAAGGGACTTTGATTTATCTTTTTTTTATTTTCGTAACCAATGTTGTGTTGTGTTTAACAGAATAAAGTGAAAGTGGTAAAAGTAGATGAACAAGAACATGGATTTTTCCATGAAGGAGCAGCGTATGTCGTGCTAAAGGTAAGGGGACCTGCTGACCGATGAAACTGTAAATGAGTCGATGATGTTCATGTTATAATCCCATTCACTACCACAAAAATATAGCATAAACTCATTTTTTTCGAATATGAAGTAATATATGAATAACTTTTTAATTATAATTGTCTTATTTTATAAAATTATAGCTTTTTGAAGTTCTTTTTAGAGACGCGTTGGCGGTGTAAATGACCACAAGGTTGTACATCAGTAATGAGGTAAATGCATTTCAAGTTGCGTTGTAATGCAGTGGTTTGTATTTGGGATAATGATGGTAGTTTATTGCTGCTATCATAACACTGTAAAAGCTGAAATTTTAGCGGTTCGCAAATGTTCGCACCTTTCGAATACAGATTTCAGAACAACCTTTTGTTTAACGCAAAGATTATCACACTGCGGTCAGTTTAGAGAATCACAACGTTAATATATTTTTACAAACTGACAATTCCACTAAGAAGTATTTATTTAAACGCATTCAGCTTTGCATTGACCAATGAACACGATGAAGTAGATAAAATAAGAATGGTTTGTTGTAGGTTGATGCCGAGGAAGTGACAACCCTACACTACTGGTGTGGACTGGCGTGTCCAGAGGTGGGTATTCGAAACACCTGTATCTGTTTATCTGATATATGACATTTCTTTGTCGATCAATTAATCTATAATTAATAACAAATAAGTAAACATGATCATATTATGACGTCTACATGTACATTGTGTCGGCAGCATTGCGATACTTTTGTTCTTCAGTAAAAACACAGGAGGAAAATTGCACATCATACTGAGATTCTATGCTCACATCCAATTTCCTGTTCCAGTGATACACAAGCCGAAGCAGTTTCATACATATGATGTTTCAGTGTCATGATTTGTTGTTTTCTTTTGTAGGCGGAAGCCAAATTAATAGAACAAAAGACCCATGAACTCGACAGAATCCTTAATTATGCCACATTGTTTTCGAAAGAGGTAGGTAATACATTAATGAATTAGGAAAAGATTAACTCCAAAACAAAGCTGTTAACACTGAACAGAGAGTACACATTGACAGTACTGCATCTTTTTAAATGTTGTGATAACCATCTTTATATAAAGACGATAACTTTCTAAGTTATTTTCTAGTAATTATTTACATATTCATGATTTGTTGTTTTAATTTTTCAGACTCAAAGTCATGAATCAACATGTTTCCTGCGACTTTTCCCAGAAGGAGTGATGTAAGTTGAAAATTAAATTTGTCATTTGAGCACTAGTTATCTCTAATCAAAATGCATTCATTTCGAAACTATTTACAATGTGAAAGAACATATTCTTTAAAGTAAAAGTGAACATTGCAACACACTGCATTTCTCTCTACCAAAAGTGTTGGCTACAAAATGAAATGTTATTTCCTCAGCAACTATCCCAAACACGATGTTCTGTTTGTATCCCATTTAGATACATAGAGAGCAAACCAAAGACAACTGTCAACCGAGCGGCAGCATATATCAAAAGGATGTACAAAGTGATTGGCCGGAAGTACATCCGAGCTGTTTGTGTAAGTAGTTATTTTTTAACAGTTACCTTACAATATAAACGTTATATTAAATACCATTCAGTAAATGAAAATCACATTTGTATTACTTGTTGTCCACTTTACTATTTAGGCAAAACCCAGTGCTCACCTCAGAAATGTTACCATCTGGTTTAGATTTCTCAAACTATATGACACAGTAGCAATACCTTTTGTCAAGCGTCATTGTTGTTATTTCACTTTGTATTTATCAAACCAGATTGAACCCTCTCTGGACGCCCTTGACTCTTCATCGGCCTGTATACTTGATGGACATCCCCGGATGTACGTGTGGGTGGGATCGGACTGCCCGTACAGCACCAGAATAAGGGTACGTACATGTCTGCTATCACACAATATTCTCTTAACGTGCATTCGTTCACATTTGTATAGTGACTATACCTTTGGCCGGACAATACTACTGTCTTTCTCTCTGTTTGTTTTCAGACTGTTTCTGGTATGCTTAAACATTTACTTCAATAAATTATTGCTCACAAATCACCGCGTCACGAGACGATATGCTTCAAAACTAAAACAAAATAAAGATGTATATAAATCCCCAGCCATTTGCAATCTTACTTATAATAGTCACTGTTTGTTTTCTGTTTAGGCAATTAATTTAGCGAAGAAATTCCGCAACATGCAGAGGAAAGGAATTGCTCATATTATAGTTATAGGTAAGTGCGCTTATTGGCAAGCATTATAACTGGTATTTGAGTTAATTAGGTAAGGGATTAATCGATGCTAATGAAATGTTAATATTTCTTACCATTCACCAATGAACGCATTAGGATACACTTGTTTGCTATGTCTGTTACTGATCTTTACAACTTTATAATGAAATATGGTTATTTCGTAAGCGACATGTACACATATAAAACTTCACGTTGTGTAGATGAGAAAGACGAAAACATGAACACGGCCTTCCTAAAGAAGCTCCCGAATGGCCAGACTTCATTGACCAATGGTCACACTTCAATGACCAACGTTGACCACCTGGAACCTGGAAGTGTCTCAGTGGAGGGTACAGAGAATACTGTACTTCACAGGTCAGTCTGATGACGAGGTCTTAGTGCTGTTGTAAACAAATATCAGGATACTGCCTACTTGAATATCGCAAGAACAGTTGCTTGTACTTGTGTGCTATTTGGAGTATCTTCTTAACTGTGTTGCAAATAATTTCCATTGACAATCATTAATCCTTTTTTAAATCGTTTAGCTGATCTAGCATTTTATATTCTAAGGAAAGGGATTTATGCATGTTCTGATGTAAAGGTGAATTATGATTCCGAAGATTTATTGTGCATCATTGATAGTCTAAAATTCGAAATGAACATACATTATTTATAAAATAATAATGATCTCCTCACTACCAAACTTTATACCAACATGGCGATTGTAATTCAACAATCGTAATTTCTTTCTGTATTAGTAGTATACCTTACTTCTTATCTTATATATCTTAAGAGTTAACAAGTCTCTGTTTGTTAGTCACTTAGTATTATGATGGTATAAATGTAGCATTCTGATCAATACGGTACGTCATCAGGGTTTTTCACACGACTTCAATATTCATCGTTACTAAAGCCCAGTTTTGCAATGCTATATCACCTCAACGACAAATTGATACATAACTTTGATTATTGTTTAACGCTAAACGCATTTTTAAAAAAATATGTTCATCATTCGTTAAGCTAAGATGACTTTCAACAACCAGATGTTGATTTAAAATAAAAGATTTCAGTCTTTGTTAAGATAAAAGCAGGTCCTAAGTCGTTGCATCCTCGATATCCAGGGGCTTGGCTAACGTACGATCTCTGCACCCCTGAAAAATGTCATGGCGAAATTGAAGGCACAAAGAGGGGACAGGTCAAAAACAAACCCTGACCAATCGCTAGGCTGATATGTGATTATGTCCTTTGAAAATGACAAAGGGGTGACACCCGACTTTAAAGTATCTCAATTTTTACCGTTTCACGATCGCCAAATTCTTTTGATTTACATCGAAGGATCAAACTAGCCTTTTCGTCTCATCCACAAGGCAGTGCACACTCAACCTTCGGTTTTGCTGCGACATATTCAGGGGTGAAGAGAGCGTACGTGAGCGTAAACCCCTGGATAGTGAGATTGAGGTCGTTGAGGACGGACATAATTTCTGGCATCAACAAAAAAACGTATTCGTGTTCCTTATTTTACCTTATCATTCAACCAACTGACCTGCTTTTGGAGCGAAAGATTAAATTGTTTCTTTTATAACGTTACAGAGTGAGCGGAGGGAAGGTGATGTACGACATGCCGGAAGCTTCACGATGTCCTCTATATCACAAGTACCTCGTCCGAAGGGTAAGTGCTAGCGTTAGCAGCGTAACTGATTCGTTATGCCAAGAATGTCGAATAAAATAGAGGCAACTATTTCTCGCTTGTCCAAATCTGTATTCAATAGTTATTTAATGGTGTTTTAACCAAAGTCATCTTGATACGTTACTTCAAAAATGGATAAACCTTCAACAAAGCTTATTTGAATGGTTAACGGTAAGACATAATAATACAAGTAATGCCAATCACTTACGGTTGTGATTTTTGTGTGTTTAGGACAGTTATTTGTTAGACCGGGGTCCGAACGCGCCTCTGTATGTGTGGGTAGGACATCAGGCGAGCGAAGGAGGGATCAGTAACGCTTTACTACGGGGCAAGGTATGTACACTGCAGCTGTCAATGATCGCTATTGTATGATTCGAAAATAAAATGTAATTATTACAACAGGAAATCGTTAAAAAGCTGTAACTCATATTCAAAAGCATTAACCAATATTTAATCACATTTCGTGATGTTTATCCACAGTCAACTTCATTTGTTTATTATTATGTGTATAAGATTATTATTTTTCAATTTTATTATTTGTTATGTTGCAGGCTTTTTGTGAACATCGCGGTTATCCGTCAACCATGACGGTTTGTAGACTGATGGAAGATCATGAACCCACAGAGTTTAAGAAAAATTTCTACGACTGGCGTGAAACAGATACGAAACGGCGACAGCTCACGAAAAAGTACAGTATAGGAAATATTGGTAAGTTGGTGAAGTATCTTAATGATGGGATATATATATGTGGTTCTCATTGTGTCTTACAAATGTAACAAACATTTATTTCCGAAAGGCAAATTGAATTTTTATAACTGAATATAATGTAAAACTATCACGTTTTCTTGCATATTTATGATAAGTGATTTAAATACAGTCGGAAAACTTACGTTAAAAATACACTTGTCTCTGAGGAACTACACTATCTCATCTTTTAATCATTATGTGTCCAACTAATGAGTTATTATAAAGCTGAAGACGATCGCTGCCGAGTTTGTCATATTTCTCCTCTTGCTTCTCTGTGTCATTCAGAATCTAACGTTTTCCTTATCAATTAGTAATCACTACGAAGACAAAGTTAGGGATTTTATACAAAGAGGCAGAACGCCATGCAGAGTTAACATTTCTGCACCAGAAATCATTAAGATAACGTCCTATCTTTCAACATTCTTTGTGAAGCTTCACTTATGCTGGCTTATGATCCATATCTGTATCTTCTTTACTTATCATCTTTACGTGTTCTTGTTTTAAGAACGAGCGTTGTTCTCCACTAAAGACAACAGGACGGTGGCCAAGATGAACGAACATTGGTCTGATGACGTGTTTCCTGATGGTGATCCAGAGACTGAGGTAGGCTGGTAATTGTATCGCTCTATAAATAAAATGGAAAAAAATGATACCTTAGCCAAAAAAATCAGGGCAGAAACAACTTAGTGTCGATTAAAAATAAACAAACAAAAGGTATCGAATAAAGGAGTGTACGTTTTTTGTCCCTTTTTTAAACAAAATTTATCTGTTGGGCACCTATCAAAACCGTCCTAATTTGCTTAATAGCAAGCTCTGAAAGTTCATTCGTAATAAAAAATCCTACAACAAGAAGGCAAACATCATCCAATAACACTTAAACACCATTGAAACCTAGAGGTATGAAAACGTAATACCGCCTTGTTCTTGTATTTTGCTATATATAATGTTAATACTAAGGATATTTAATTTGTAGAGTTGTCGATCAATACATTATTTGTACAAAATGTTGTATATTGTTATTGAACATTTAGAAAATCACATGACACAAAAGGGTCACAATAGGCAGTAGATGGCACACGGCGTTCGTAATAACCTAATATTGCATAAATGATTCTTTCGATACATGTATTGTTAAAACGTATTATTGCTTTATCAATTTCTTACTTGTACTTCACATTTGATGTTTGTTCATATATACAAACTTCCATACCAATACCAATACAATTTCTCTATTAGGTGTGGCGCGTGCAGGGTGACACACTTGAGCAGGTGCCCTGGGATCAACATGGGGTGTTTACGAATGGCCAGTGTTACATCGTCCGACACCGAATCATAGAAGAGGACAGCAATGTACACACCATTATCTACTACTGGATGGTACGTTCATCGCTTATGTAGCTGTCAAATGAAAAGGGAGATAGCTCTTATAAACGTGTGTGTACAGTTTATGCCACTCTCGATATCCAGGGGTTACGTTTACTTTCGCTCTCTACACCCCTGGAAGATGTCGCAGCAAAATTGAAGGCTAGATGTGCGCCACCTTGTTGATAAGACAAGAAGACTAGTTCGATCCTTTAATGTACATCGAAAGAATCTCGCAGTCATGTAACGGTAAAAACTGACAGGCTTTGAAGTCGGGCGTCTCTCCTTTGTAATCTTCAAAGGGCATGTATCAGTCCAGCGATTGGTCAGGTTT
>JAULCA010161059.1:6424-17800 GCA_032360845.1 Crassadoma gigantea | reverse complement strand
ATTTTGCAATATTTTAAGAGGATCTTTAGAATTTGTAAAAATACAAGTATTCTGAATTTAATCCTACAATCCAAAACAAAACACATAGTTCTAAGACGCACCATTTTTTTTTAAATGATAATTAACTTGAGAACGTCTTCTCATGCTTACTGAAGATAACAATTTATCATCTCTAGACTAAAATTGATGCATAACTATGTATTATGAGAATACAGCATTGAAATAATTTTAACTATTGACATATTTATTTATTTGAAAGCATTTTGTAAAGAATGACCTTATTTTGGTACTGGTCCGATTTGGTTCCTGTTTCCTTACATAAATAAATATGAAAAGGTGATTAGGCCATTCATAAATAGCTAAATACATTGCTTCTTAGAATAAAATATTAACAAGAATAGTAAATATTTATTACATTTTTGGCAGTGAAATATCGAATTCTATCAACTTGATAAAATTGATATTTTTCACACTGTGACAACTATCAAAGATGATTATGAGTATTGACCAACCATTACGGTATCTTCTATTCGCTGCAGATTCAAATGAAGCCACGGTAACATAAGTGGTTGTTGCGGTAAATTATTGGTACACACGCTTAAGTATGTACATAAGTATTCAATAAACAACATTTTCATAAGCAATCAAACCAGAAAATAGCAGAAATCGTCGGAATTGCGTTGAGTATCCCATTCAAATTGGCGCGCAGCCTTGTTGCCAAGCGTGACGTCATTAGAATATAGCTATTACGCCTCTGATTCCCGCTCTCTTTTAATACATTACATTTTTCATGATTTATGCTTTACAAATGTCGTAGGAAGAACATTGATGACTGGTTGGAACACACAAAAATGTAAAAACAAAATAGATAATGTAATGGTATTTTCAGTAATAACAAATATATTTCAGTCGTGTAGCTAATATTTGATATTTTTTCACTCGTGCTGCGCTCTCGTGAAAAATATCAAAATATAAGCCACACTCGTGAAATGTATTTGTTATTGTTGAAGACACCATTAAATATCATCTATATACATATATTAACCTCCTACGAAATCTTTAAAAAAGGTTATTTTGCACTAAAAATTGCAATACTTATGCCAGGAACAGGAAAAGGATGTTATTTAAAAATTGATGCCAAAGTATGTACTTGTTGTTCCCATATTCCGTGACTAGATAACAATTACTGAGAAGGTTCAGTCCGAGTTACGTGTTTAAGATCTCCTTTGTCGAAATGTAGAAACAATATATGAAAAAAATAGCTCTTAGATGACATGAGGTATAACCAATTAAGTCCTTGTATGGAATCCAGACTGAAGTATTGATATTAAGGAATAGTAGGAGTTACCTCCCGTGCAACAAAAAAAAAGAAAGGACATAAAAATCCTCTCATATTGTACATCAAGGAGATTATCCACGCTATTTACCTGCTACATGTACCTATGAAATCATCAATCATATGTCTTTGGGTACGTATGAGTTGGTTCAAACATAGTTTACTGTATGCATGTGAAAAATGTTTTAATGACAAAATATTAGTTATCGACATCCTTTTCATGAATATTGATTATGCTAACATCATTGGATCAGGAACTCTCAATATCTATGTGTCAAAACATGCAAATTGGAATGCCACTTTCATGAAATAAAGCCAGTTTTTTTTTCTAAGCTTATTAAGAAATGTTCATGTTCTGTTGCATCTGTTTTTTAACAGGATTTTTGACTCGCAGAACGTTTATAACAGTTTTAATATATTTGCTAAATATACTTCGTTCCCTCAATTTACATTTTCTCGTTTAAACATTCCTCGTGTGGACCTGCAGTCAATCATATTTCTCAATTGTCCTTATTGCCCTAAGCTGTAAGCATTTATCTTGTTTGAATTCAACATGAATAAAGCTATTTTTGTTTAAAGTAATATTTGTATAGGTAAGAAACTGTTCATGTACGTGTCGAAATGATTAACATTTGCTCCGTTATCACAAAGGACATTCGACGATAGAAAGTTATTTAGCAATGATCTTACACTGTACATACTGTTCTCTACAATGGAAACAAAATCTCAATTTAGTTGAGAAACAAAAACCTCCATATGAAATGAGAAAATATTACATTTTTGTTATTATTAAGAGAGTTTATGAAAACAATATGCATAGAAATCAAAAGTAAAGTTTCAATACATCTAATCTAAAACATGTTATTTTATTTAATCTATTAAGCATTGCATCCCCTTACGCGCTCGAGTTTCCCTCGGCATAATGAACTATACGACCCACTAGGAACATGATACATTGATTCGAAATATTATGAGCATGGCATCATAATACATGTTATATGACGTCATTGTCACCAAGCAACTGCAATGGTCTCGTATGGTCTCATATATGTGCACATGTTCTGTGTTTGTGTATTTAGCGAAAACTTAAGGTGAGTCTACAAATAGACATATGACATGAAACTTATCATTCAGACCTCCTTTATTTCAGCAGCATGTCATAATACGATATTTACAAGCATAACTCGCTTAACGACATATGTCTCTCACATCATACATTTTAATTATGTGGGGTGATGTAAATAAAATGCGTTATCAGCATTTACTTGTGAATATATTTCTGAAATCTGACATTTTCAATTAATATTAGACTTACAATATTAGACTTAGACTTTAATTATTTTCATTAAAAAATGCAACCAAGAAATGTCATTTATACATTTATAAATTCTTTCAATTTGCACACTCAAAACTCATCAATGTCCTCTCTCAAAATAACAAACAAACATGGAACATCTAGTCCGTATTCTACCGATATGCTAGGGGAAAAAAAAGATGTTACATTATTTTCTTACAGAAATAAAAACGTCCATTACCATTCGTTATATCTGCCATATATACTATCACATCAACAATGCGCTGTTAATTAAGAAACAATGTTCTTAAATGTTCTCAAATTGTCAATTGAGGTTATCCAAATACTAACGAGTATATAAAGTAAATAAAAACGAGATTAATATACTCTACTTATATTTTCCTAAACTATTTTTTTTTCTTTCGGTAGTATGCATTAAATGCTTTTTTTTCGTTATCATTTCCAATTCTAAAAACAAACCTATCGTTTGAGAAAAACAAATATTTATTTATAATGTTCTTTTTAATTAACAAAAAAACGAATTCAAAGTTTGAACCATTTTTTATAATTTCGTCTCAAATACATTATGTAAAAACTATTTTTCCTAAAACACTTCTGCAAACAACGACAATTTGATTTGTCTTTCACTTCAGAAACGAATTGATCAAACACGGATGGTTAAGAAATTGGGGAGCTATTCGCGAGTTAGGACTTTAACAATGGAAGCGAGAAAAATAACATATTTTTGTTTATTGTAGTATAAATCCATTGCTTTGTGGTGTCACTCATTTCTTTTGAAACAATTTCTTCTTCACGTACAAAGTTGTTATTACATAAGTGGAAAAAAACAGCACAGTCAAAATAATTATTTCGTATAAAACCATTATGACCCTTTACAACATCCTATATTATTAATACCTTATTACACCCATTATCAACTTTTGTAGTGTAACTGATACGCTTTTTGTTAAATAAAGAATAGTTATACATTTTTAATCACGACTTAATTGGGTTTAAACAATAGTATCAAGCTTAATCAACACAATGTGACATGCTGATATTTTCATTATTATTATGCTTACAGTAAATGTATTGCAATCAATGGCGTAAATTTCTAAATAATGAGAAAAAGTCAAACATATTTTAATGATATTACATTATAACTTAATTGTGAAAAATTTAACATGCTCGACTGTATTGCATGCTAAAATAATGTTTTATGAAAAAAATATTGATAATGCAAATGCTCTTTAGGATTACATCGAATCAAGTTGCTTTTGTTTTCAACTCAAAAGAAGGCGAATATGTAACCGCTTTAACATCCTAAGAATAAGATCAAGTAATGACAAGACTCATACAGTACACTTGGGATGGATGAATGTAAACGTTTAAGCAACTTGTTAAATGATATATCGGGATATTGCTATTTGTGACAGCATTTTTACAAATATACTGACATTATGTTAATCGGTTGTGACAACGTTAAACTGCGAGTATTATGACACCAAGACACTTGATCAATGTCTCATGACATCGTAACCCTACATTTTAAATACCATCATGATATTTTAAGATTTATTACATCTTGAAGCCTCCTGTTTGATGACATTTTAAGACTTCCTTTGGAATGATAACGTAAAAAAGCAGTTTTAATAATATCGTTAAACTATTCGTTTATAAACATAGTGAAATTACAATTTTGATATCGGAAAATGTCACTAACGTAAATTTGTTCAAACCCAGATTACTGACATCATGACAATTTTAACATTATAATGGCATCGTTAAGTTAATTATTTACCGCGAAAAAGAATATATTATTGAACAATTAAAAAAAGTGGTATTGATTGTTATCAAAAGATAGAAGAAATAAAATCCATTGCCTGTTTCATTCGATCAAAAATTTCCTATATTGAAAACAAATAGCAGTGTGCTGTGAACTTTGTGTACAATATAAGTATGCAATATATATATGATTGCTTGTTTTAGGAAAAGTATTAAGGCAAAGGGAACCATCGAGTTCAACTCTATTACTACCATTGTCAAATATTTGTTAAAGCACTTTGCTGAAGTGTTTTATAAACAAATATTTGTTGCCATGCTTTTTACCGAACTACAGTTGGGCAGAATTGGGATGTTAGAAAATAAAACCGTAAATAACAGAAACACTAGGAGGAGTCAAACTCAGGACCTTTATACTACAAAACCTACGCTTTACAAGTTTGCCATCTAAGAAGGATAAAAAATAGTGTCCGATTTGTAAGCCGCTCAGCCAATGAAAACAAGGGAAGTTACTCTAAGCCAAAAAACTCCAATTGGGATGATTCACCTTCTATATAGAGGGAGAATACTCCAAATTAAAAGAAATTCGGAGTTGAGTACATCTGAGGGATAATAACTAATGCAAGCGTACCCTTTGCTTTAACACAGCAATACGTAAATCAGAAATATGAAGGGACTTTGACACAGGGTAAGAAGATACATAGGAAATGCACATTTAATAGATGTACCGGTCACATCAAAACAGCGGTTGTCAATAGTCTTACACACTACTAACCATCACTCTAATACTAGCATTGAATAATACTATCGATTTTAAACAAATTTTTCATCAGTCTTAATCTATCATAAAACATTTGCTCACAAACATTCTCAAACACCAAACATCTATATTGATAATATTATGATGCATAACAAAACATGAACAGGTTTATATTAATAAATTCGGCCAATCACGTCAATCAAACAGAACACGTGACATTACAAATACCAACTCCTTTCTGACAATAGTGTGTTCCCTAAAGTGGCATTTTTTGCGTGTGGAAATGTTCACGTTAAGACTTTGAAAGAGATTGCAATGCGAAAATTTTCATATTAAGAAATGTTTAGAAATTTATATACATGTATCCTTAAAAACTATGATTTATATAATGTATCAATATCTATTCGCGAACAGATATTTTGCGTTAATTAACCTCACGCAGGAAACGGTGAACATTTCCTCACCGCTAAAATGTCCATTTTTACAGAAAACTGAATGAACACAAGTACATGGAAAGAGAAACACATTTTTATACTTCAAGGTCCTTCTTTATATGCACCAACTGTTCCATGAATAGAATGCTCTACACTTCTTAGTGTCATTGTAGAAGGGAAACACGAGTATTTGTTTGCCAATGATAACTTGTGTTTCATGTGGGTGATGAAATATGAACAGTAGTGAAAAATTGTTTAAAATGCGTGTCCTATCATTTTGAAACTGTGATACTAGAAAAAAATGTGTCGCTTTGTTGATATACATATAAACAATATGTTTAATATGAACTACATTCTCTCTAAAGTCACTCTAGCTTTCATACTTAGGTCAGCCTATATTCCACACAACAGCCATTTGCATAATGTTTATCATTTTTACACATTCACACACTATCATCGTTATAGAAACACGTCTATTTACAATGGAACTGTCATTCTTTACGCTTACTTATTTGCTATTTACATAATCATTAACACAATTTTATAAATAACTATTTCTTATGACACACGTTCTCACACGTGTTGGTCGTGATGGGACAATATGTACTGTCACAAAATGGTCCACGCTGAAGTCCTAATCACAACTGGCTTAATACTTGTAAGCGATATATATAACATTCAATATAACTTGCACCAAACTGTGTGACTTGCTTGATTTGTATGACAATTTTAGTACATAATGTATACTTCAAAAAACATATCGGACAAGTTTCTATTTCGTGTTAATATTCTGCAAAAGGCCAACCATTGAAAGTATTCGATTATTAGAATCAGAGAATGACTTCAAGAAATACATACATATTTTACAATAAACATCTATTGATATAAAATTGTCATTGAGTTTTCATTGTTTCTTCAAGTTTAGGATAATCTATTTTCAAACACATCTAAAACGAAATGCTTTCGACAGTCCCTCCAAGTTATCGTATAAAAGTCCCTGCTAGAAATTGAATACGATACTTGTATAAGTATATAATTTGATAAATATTGTGTACATGTTTTATTTCAAATAAACTGTACGGTGTTTTTGAAAATCTACAAATGTTTACACTCTTAGAGGGCAGAAAAAAATAATATCAAAATAAATTTTGAGCAATCACACATTCTCTACAGTTTTTGAATTACTGTTCTCATGTTTTCAGCATCGACAGAATGTGGTTTGTGTAAATACTTTAACATGACTTCAAACATTGACACAGTCTCCTTCCGGTATTTACAAAACCAGTTTTACAATAGAGTATAGCCAAAGGGAATCTACTCCGTATATATCAATCTTTTTACAAAGAGTTTGTTCAGCGGGAGCTTTCTTTGTTGATGAATTACAGCCTTTCAATGAAGAATATGATGAAACGGAGACTACTCTACACATAGAATGAGGACCTTTCTATAAAAGAGTGTGATCAAAGGGAACCTACTCTAACATTTAGAAATAAACGAAATCTCCAAGGTACATTTGAAACTCTGCATACATTTGTTACGCACATGAACATCAACGATGGGGAGAACAAAACGAAAGAAGATTGGGTCATATGTACCTCACAAATATTTTGAAATGAATGCAGCTGAAGATGTTTGCAAAGGTTAGAACATTCCAGATAGTGATATCAATGTGGTGAACAATGACGTAAGAGAATGATTAAACAGTCTACAGGAATGTTTGTAGTAGTTGATGATAAACATAAAGACATACTGATAATCGATAAATAAATTGCGATGAGTTTAAATGATATGTACAAATGTGAAGTTGGTAATAAAGGTTACGCATGCGTCATGATGCATATGGTCACCTACAGGTGTCAAACACAATCGGTAGAAGAGCCAAAAGTATCACTAGACCGGATGCGTAGAACTTGTGTCCACCATTGCCTTGTTGACTTGGATATATACCTGTAACACACGAAAAACAAGATATGTGATCTAAGAGAATTGGTTTTCATAGGATTGATCCATTTTACTTTGTAATACGACCTTGTAATAAATACACTGTACTTTTCAAATAGCGCTAAGATACTAAAATAATCACTGTAGTTACTGGAAATTATCGAACTAAATGATATAAAATTTTATTTCGGTGAACAATTCAGAAAATCATCAGTACCACAATAGTATGACGGCGTGGTATTGTTTTCTTACCCTGATTATGATAGTCCGGATGAGTCTCGATCCTATGGATAGAAATAGAGTCTACACCGCCATTGTTTTGTTGGTTCTGCGAAGGCTGCTGTTGTTCAAACGTTCGATCTGTTGTTGTTGTCGGGGGGTCAGTCTTGGGAGGCAAGTACTCTGCAAAATAGTTACAGGTGTAGATAGGAATCGACAAAATCAAGAAACGACAAAGTTCTAGAACATACGCAGGACAGCAAATAACAAGACTGGGAGGTAAAGTATCTATACACTCGGACAACCGGACTGATACGAGGCCAGGTAGCGGGATAACGGGATATTGGTAGTTTGCTTAAGAGGCTAACTGGATGGAAATGGCCGGATCAATGGAATTCAATATATTTGTTACTTGAGTGTCATATATTCCTAATCAAGAAAAAATGAAATGGAGGCGGGTTCCCATATAACTAATTCTACACAAAGCTTACTCGATTAAACAGATACAAAAACATGTAAAACAGCATACAGCAATGCACTCAATTTATCAATTGATTAATTTCACAAATCGTTAATCAGTGCACTCATTTAAGTATTTTTATACAATATACTTATCAGTCTACTCATCAATACAGTGATATTTTTTGTTTCATACAATCAATCAGTATTGCGGTACTTAAGTTTACGTATCATACAACATCGCACTCTATTAAATCATTTATAACAAAAACACATACCAGTGCACTTAATTTAGTAATTCAAGTGAGGTGTCACTATAAATAGCCGTTGGAAGCACGGTCCCACTACAAACAGAACACATTACATCTCCAGCACACACACAGGCATACACCCATATGGAGATATTAGCCAGGGGGCATAGGACTAGTAGTTAGCGCCTAATAAGGCAGCTCCTGCGAAATCCTCAAAATTGTATTGCTTAATGTTTATGCTAATTGTATTAATTGTATAACTATGTACTGTAAAGCGCTTCAGAGTAGCTTATGTTTGCTAGATAGGGTGCTATATCAAATGTTGTATATTATATACATCGGTGCACTTAGTGTAATGAGCTATTCCTGTGTACACAACATACGCCAATGCACTAAGTTATGTGACTGATTATTGTGTATACATCATGCATCTGTATATTCAGTTTAGTGAGTGATTCTTGTGTACACATCATGCATCTGTATATTCAGTTTAGTGAGTGATTCTTGTGTACACATGCATCAGTACACTCAGTTTAGTGAGTGAGTTTTATGTAAAGACCATCCACAAGAAATTTCTGTTTAGTGAGTGATTCTTGTGTACATATAATTAACCAGTACACTTAACTTTTCTTCACATAATTACGTACTTATAAACAAATAAATTGCATGTTTTAATATTTTCTGATTTTACTTTATAAACGACAACATACCATATAAAATCATTTCCTCCATATCCGTCCCTAGAGAGTTTCTAGCTTTACACGTGTATGTTCCATAGTCGTCCTTGTCAATCTGTCGTATCCTTAAGCTGATGGTGATAGTGTTTTTGTCCTCCTCGTAAACCTCTACCCTATATTTATAATTATTGGTGATCTCTACGCCATTTCTCGTCCACGTACTATACACTTGAGGGTTAGCCGTTACTCTGCATTCAAGTATTGTTTCTTTTCCCTGGTATTGTCCCATCCGCTTTGTTGGCAAAAATATTTCAGGTGCAACTGAAAGATGAAAAGTGAAATAATTACATGAAAGATCCTGAGTGCTGGAGTATTGTAAACGTACATATTTTGGCGCACTAAAATTTTAGCGTAATTCCAATTTTTAACTGATTAACGCAATGATTAAATGGCGCATAGACATAATCTACTATATAACTAGTATATAGAAAGAGTAATTAGCGCATTCATAATTTAGCGCAATGCTTCCAGCGCGAAAAGCGCTAAAATAAGATTACCGCTAAAATAAGTACGTTTACAGTATGATCTGCATATGATATTTGATACGAATTTATTTGAAAACATTATTAACTGAATTTTTTTAAAAGATATGGTATACGTCATACTGATTTTAGAGTTGTTATTGTAACTAGTGTTTATTTAGACGATAAAGCAGTGTTAAATGACTTTGTGTATTTCAGTACTACACACTGTGCATTATCATATCAAAATTAACCTATGAGTTATTTAGATAAAAAACGTCATATTTCCTGTCAACCATATAAACTCGTTTATAAATATTTAAGAACATTAAATACATATCACATTTACAATGCAAATTAAAGATATAAAATTGCAGAGACAGAGGTACAATACGGGAAGTATTTCTCTTTTAAGCGACGAAGGTATATATCATTTAAAACGAACTGTAAAGGAAGGTTTTTTTCGCGGTGTGGAAAACGTTTTTTATTTGTGTTGAGTAAGATGAACGCAAAAATATCAACACGAGAATACATATTTATGTATTATAGAAAAGTAGAAAAAATTGATTTCAGAATTGTTACCAACATGAGAAATGTTCACATCGCGATCATTTACAAAGGTCACAACGCGAATGTTTTCGAACATGAAAATTTCCACACTCAAAAATTTCCACTTTAACAGTATTCTGAATGTAATTCTGTCCTGCGTGTATGTGTGTACCAGATTCTACAGACAGTCTTGCTGACGATAACAAATGTCTTTACGTGATATTGGCTCAGGTAGCCAAACTCTGTGAAACACTGCTAGAGTGCGATCTCTCTACGACCAGTCTATCAGAACTGATGCCAAAAATGATGAGATTTTTCTCCCTGGTAAAACTGTTATTTACTAGACAGGCAAATCCCCTTACAAACGGTAGAACCCGGTGCGGCAAAGCTAGCAGACTTTGGGAGTCGATAGCAATGGGTTGTTACATGGTCTTCCTAAATGTGTTTTATAATAAACTAACAATGGACGTGAAATACTTTTAAAGGAGCAACCATACCAGGCAAATTGCTTATCTCCAAATTGATGTGGGGGTGCTTACAATTGCTTTGCTATGATCAGTTTGGCATGTGGCCGTCTTTATAAGCTTGATGAATTGAGATGCCGGTACTAGAACTATATACATAAAGCCGGATATTTACCTCATCGATTTCTCATCTGTTTTATTTTATTTGTAAGTGTTATATGCGGTTTTACAATGTAATCAGTTAGGAGAAGTCATCCCATGCATACCCAAGCTCAGACATTCACAGATATAATCCTGATTTATGGGCTAGGGCAAAAACTAGGCTCTCTCCTACAGTCAAAACCAGACAATAATGCAGTAATGATGTGAAGGCAATGATGCCATACAAATTCGTTTGTTTTATCTGTTGTGTATTATTCGCTAAATGTTTTCATTGTATGTATAATTGATATCACTATTTGCCAGTGTGATAGTTACTTCCTTATATATTTTCCATAAATGATATTTTAAATACGTAATTATGAATAACGAGAATTGTTTTATTCATATTTTACGTGTGAGAAAACATTAAGTTTCCAATCATAGATAAAACGATCATCTAGAATCTAGCCACATATATGATATTGTTAATTTGATATATGTGTCTTTTTTAATGACTTTATATGACGAGTATATTTAAAACAAATATA
>JAULCA010160837.1:0-12437 GCA_032360845.1 Crassadoma gigantea | reverse complement strand
TTATGTTACGTATGGTAGTTTTCAGTTTTGACAGGTTTCACTGGGTGAAATATGATCCTATTCCTCAACACTAAAAAACAATTCTGTATCTGTTGCACAAGCACTCATAAGAAAGACACTAAGTGTTTAATTGTAAATTATATGACATGGAAAGTCTAAAGGAAAGTCCTCAACTTTTCCTAGGCAATTCTCCATCTGGTGTACAAACAGCCTTAAGTGCTGCACAGAAAGTTAAAACTGGGAAATCAAAACTGCCTTACACGACATCCTGTCCATGTCTGGTTATGGCCATAGGTCATGATCTGTTGCTGAACAAAGTCTGACAGATTTCCATATGATGTGCTGTTGGAAGGTTCAGAACTGTGTTAAAGGCCAAAGGTCATGCTCTGTAGCTGAACAAAGTCTGACAGGTTCAGAACTGTGTTGAAGGCCAAAGGTCATGCTCTGTAGCTCAACAAAGTCAGACAGATTTCCATATGATGTGTTGTTGGAAGGTTCAGACTTGTAAGCTGTAAAGGCCAAAGGTCAATGTCATCAACTAGTGCGTAACGTGGCTTTTAGTTTGTGCGTTACCTACCAGTGATAAAAAGTTTTTAGTTGCTATGATAACACTTAGGTGAAGAAACAGAAATTGTAGCTATGTAGAGGTGTGTAGTAAGAGATGATTTAAACATCTGACATTGACTAGCACTTCAAGGATCATTAACATTCAATGTAAATGTACCTGTGTAGGTAATGTGTTTGATTTTTTGTTGTTATGTTCCAGATTGTTAGATATATTTCAGACTTATTAATTTCTATTGATATTGATCGTGACTGATAGTTTTATTGGTTCTGACAAGGTTGTACTTTGTATACCTAACCATATACCTATAGATGTGGCACAAGTCATTAAACTAGATAACTGTACGAGGTCACAAGTTGATAACAACTAGAACCATCTAGGTCAGCTATGTCATTAATGTTAAAAGTAGAAGATTTGTAAGACCTCTTCCTGATGAAATGTTTCGGTTTTCAGGGTGACCTTCATTTTGTTGACTGTCCAAACAAAATTTGCATGCCTTCTGATTTAACTGTTAGGCTATTTGAGCGAGTATAATAACAGTAGTAGCCTCACTACTTGAGTATGGCCGACACAAGTTTGTACCCACAATAAAATTTGTGAATGACAGTCGGTACCTGTGGAATGATGGGTGTTGAATCCCACTTACGGGTAGATAAGTCGCTAGGTACACAGGTATGGGTCTAGGTACACATTTAGATCTGGCTGAGAAGGTAAACAGACTGCAGAGGCCAGGGCTCGCTCATCAGTAAATGACCCAAATAGTATCTTATTATTCCTACACTGGTGACTGCAGGTCCATCCATCATATATACCTGGTGCTGTAAATGTTCGTTTGGTCACCTACTGCTACCACAATGATTTATTATGTTACCTGAATTACCTGAAAGACTAAGTAGTCGTTTGCTAGTGCAGCAGCATCCATCATTCTGTCAGGTTTACATTTAACACTTCCTCTTAAAAATGAAATTTTAATGAAATTTTACTTTTAATTTGGATGTTGTTTAAGACAAACTTGAAATATTAACCACTGGATACAACTTTCTATAGGACTATGTATAATCTAAGCACCAGGTACTGGTCCAGTGTGATATTAGCAGCATACCCTACTACATATCCATCAAAAATACAATCATTCACCCATCATTAGAGATGTTAAATAAAAAAAAATTAATTACCTCATACCTACACAATTGTTCCCAGAACATTATCTTGCTTTTAACCAAAGACTGACCCTCAGGAGCAGCTACATAATGGAGGATTTTCACACATGTTTCTGAAGTCAAAAATACAATATTTGAATGGAAAGATATTTTATATTGCATTGATGAATCCATAGAATTTCTTTTCATAATCTTGAAAACAATATGCATGTTGTTCCCTTATATCAAAGTTTTACTTTCTACTCAAACAATGTGCATATACTATATCAGAAAATAAGTCACAAATTTTCAAGACTGACTGGTCCCTTTGTCAAGCTATTTGTGTAGAAAGAATCTTATTGAAGATGTATATATAGTTTTCTTTGCTATCAAATCCAAATTTTAATTGAACATTGAATTTTCCAGGAAAAAGTTATGTTCATTCATTATTTTCTGTACATGTCGCCACCAAGTTTTGTGTATGTAGTATATATAAGTAGCATCCACTTCAAGGCAACACAATCATTCAAAACATAACTAACCGGAATAACTTTGTGTCTGACCTCTAATCATGATTCAGTGTGCTATGGGAGGGGCCCCTAGAACACCTGAATCACTGTATGATATACAGCCCAGGTGATAGGTCCACTGCTAACACTACAAAAATTATATAAGATTGTTTGCAAATGGTTTAAATACACACCATCATACAAGATTTAGTTCGTTATCAATTGTCCCAACGATATATAGTTACCATTGTAGTTTCAATTACCATATTAGATTAACTATTTTAGCATGGTCATATACAGGCCATTTATGCCTGTAATATGCTTGACAAAAATTGTATTATGCAGAACCAGTTTAGTTAAGTAATGTATCAAAACACAAAAAGTCTGACTTGTCATATTAGCATAAAGCGAGGTTGATAATTTATGTAGATTATGGAGATATAGGGTACACACTGTGACAAGGGTCTCACACTGACATCAGGGATGTTCTGACACAATTCGACACAATACGCTTGTCTCGCGGATGACATCTTTGTACCTGTAGGAATTTTGAAGTAATGTGTATTATTTGTTTCCTACAGATTAACATCTATGATAAAGACTACTTTTAAAACCCTCCTTATTTTATGTTGTACCTAATTTAAAGATACCTTATGTCAGAGAGACATTGATATTTGAAACAACTCAATCAAATTAATAAGAATTTTATCAATTAAACTTTTACACCAAAATAGAAATGGACTAAATATGTATTCTGTAAATGTAGTATTAAATTCAGAAATAGTGTTGTGAATTGCTGACCAATCATTTTGTGACTGTACATTTTGTGTGAATTGTGTATATGCAGCCATTAATTGTAAGCTTGCTTGCATGCATGTTTCATATACATGTATATCTTTTGTAATGTTTGCAGTAAAGGGCTCTTATTGTGCTACCTGTAAACTAGATATATTTGTAAGTAAATATTCTTCCCCTTCATTATATTTCAATTAACCTTGACATGAAGATTGTTCACCTCAGCTAAAGGCAATATATAGTTGCTTCACTACATCTTCTATACAGTTACAAAGATTGGTATCTTTATACAACTATAAATATTTCTACATCCCATAGAGACGGAAGAGACGGGAATATATTGCTCAATGAACAGAACATTCTTAATATGGTAGACAAATTGTTATTGAAATAATTAAATGTTTCAATATTACATGAGACTACGTAATTTGGCAGTGTCAAACTGGTTTTATGCTTGCTTACATTTTGTTTTCATTTTGATCCAATTTTCAGGGCAATTTCTGCCGAAACATTATTAAAATATCATAAATACAGAGAAACAAAATTGTGAAAGATGCCCTAAAACAAAGATAAGTGATGTTTGTAAATGGTATTTTTATGTAATCATACAGATATTGTCCTATCTCCGCTGAACCTTTACATATACACATAATGAGCTCAGATGCTATGGTTTTGTTCTTGCTAAATAACACATATTTTTTATTTTTTACAAACTATTTGGCCTGACATTTCTTACCAACTTAACTTTCGCATGAAATGATGGTATTTGGCCAATAGGAAGCTTGTATAAAAGGCTACAAGGTTTGTTAACATGAATGACCTTGGCTCATTTTCAAGGCCACTAGGATCATATGTGTTAAAACATTTAAGCAACTATTCTTCTGAATGAGCAAAAAGCTCCTAGCATGATGATATCTGGCCAGGAGCATGCTGGGATGAAGGGCTACCAATTGTACTTTGATGATTGACCTTGGCAATGGGTCTACGTTTGAATCATACGGATACCAAGTTATTTCATTTTGTTTGTCTGGATTCAGTGTTTTAAGTTTACGGCGGTACCCAATGGAGTCATATTTAGTCACTCCTTGAATTCCATGCAGCACAGCCAGATGACTTTCCACTGGGAAGTTAAAAAGGTATTTGACACATGTTAATGTATCGTGAACTGTAACATTGATCAGAGACCATTGCACATTGAGCTGGAATGCATTCTCCCGCATGTTTAGCCCACATGCAATAAACCTCCTACATTCAAATCTGTGTGTAGTGAGACTTTCACCAGGCTGTAGTCTAATCCCCACATCTGTGACTTACTTAACCAGTTTTTTGACAGGTCGTTTATTTCTTGTCTCCCCATTAAACTTATTGATTATTCCCTATTTTGCCCTATAAATAAAGATTTCTGTCTTGAGCTTACTTTATTGTACATGTCTACAGACACATCAATAGAATGTCTATTCTGATGTTTGTTTTTAAATTTTCCATATCTTTCAGGTAAGGAAAGTTGAGATGTAGAAATATGTGCTATAGGCGAGAAGTTTCCCAATCAATGACGTTCACACAGTCAAGATTCCATTTACTAATTGCCAATATTTGATTTCTAGTCTCGTGTAATGGCGACAACAAATTGGAAACACAATTTACTGTTGGTTATGAGGAAAGGGATGGTTATTATACCCAGCCTGTGTGAGATATTTGCCTGGTGATATAAACGCTGACTGTTTAATACAGGATATGTGTGAGCCATTCAATGGTTTCTGGCTGGCTCTAACTTTTTAATTTACAACCAGCAGTGTACAATAACTGAGATATTTATATACATTACAGTCCAGACAGGCAATGAGTACAAAGCTCTTCTGTTTTCTCTCTTGTTTATTGTATGTATTCATTAATAATATACAAAATTTTAACCAGAAAATGTTTTTCTTGTCGGGGAATTTTTTAATTTATTTTTTTTTCATATTGCTGTTGAATATATAAAACAATAAATCATTTCCCTTGTTATAAATGTACTTTCACTGACTTATTTTTTTTCAAATAATTTTATAATACAGTGTCTTCTCAACCTAGGAAAGTCTTATACAATTGTTTGGTCAGTTAGCCTTGAGTTATTGTGGTGTTTTGGTGGCCCCACCATCTGTGGACACTTGAGTTAGTTGTTATGGTGTTTTGGTGGCCCCACCATCTGTGGACACTTGAGGTAGTTATTGTGGTGTTTTGGTGGCCCCACCTTCTGTGGACACTTAAGGTAGTTATTGTGCTGATTTGGTTGCCCCACCATCTGTGGACATTTGAGTTATTGTGGTGTTTTGGTGGCCCCACCATCTGAAGACACTTGAGTTATTGTGGTGATTTGGTGGCCCCACCATCTGTGGACATTTCAGTTATTGTGGTGTTTTTGTGGCCCCATCATCTGTAGACACTTGAGTTAGTTATTGTGGTGATTTGATGGTCCCATCATCTGTGGACACTTAAGTTAGTTATTGTGGTGTTTTGGTGGACACTGTTATTATGACATTATTAAAGGTTACTGCTGTAGAGAATTTAAACTCCATACAGATAGGCAATGTCATGGTTCTTGTTTTGGGGCATGTTTTCCAAAAATAATATTTTAACATAAAGTTCAGCTGCAGTACTTTTGACTTAAAGATGACAAGATCACGCTTTAAATTATCTATTTTGTGCAAGCAAGATGAACCCTGAAAAATATATGAAAACCTTTTTGTGTCTTGATTTTTAGCTAGTGAGGTACTAGTATAAAGTAAAAAATGTTGACTTTAACAAGTCTAGTACCTATCATGTTATTAGATATGGAGCCACCTTCCGAGAACAACCCACAAACTTCAGTATATGTATGTAATAGTATAAGTACCCAGCGAGGGTTAACACAGCATTGTAGAGGTGAATGAATGTCTGTCCCTGACAGACTATAGATAGATAAATAAAACAGGTTCCTTGCTGTGTATCTGTTGTAAATCTAGACTGTCACACAAATATCTCCACAGCTTTCTAAATAGTTCACTGCTCTCAGATAACTGAAGAAAGGGTTTTCATTGCAGGGAATTGAATAGGAAGCGTTTAACTTGGAAAACTAGTGTATTGTCAAGGTCAAAATTTGAATTTAAATACCTTTACGGGTCATCGATAACTCTGCATAGATTGACAGAATAGTGGGTATAGGTATGTACACCAGTAGTATGTACAAGAGCTTTGTTTCCGGAAATAGAATAGAAGTTAAACTTTCCCTCACTTTATAATTAGATCACAGCCAAATATATTTATTGTTTTTTTTCAATTACTCAATACATAGTAAAAGCTCCAAACCTAAATTGAAATTCTTAGGCAATTTCTTATTGTCTATAGAATAAAACAGATTACAGACAAATATTGAATGTGTGAGGATTTATTACATATATTAAATGAAGAAAGTATTACTATGATTTTGTTAACAATACGTGTATCAATTATTTCAAATTCTACATTGATGCTTTTGTAGCAAGTAGTCTTTTAACTTTTAAAAAAGATAATAATATTTGATAGAAAAGTTTGATATCAAAATGCTTGAAACGAATTATACAAGAGGCTCTTAGGTTAAACAATAAAGTTGATGTGTATTTAATAACATACCAATTTTATTCTAAATCACAATCTCTGACCTCCTAATATCAGACATCAAAGTAACATGAAGGTAATCGGATATTATATAACACAAGGATGAGACTCAACGAAGTGTAAAACTTAATCAGGAATTTTGGACAAGCTCTACTCCAAATCTACATGACACCAATTATAATACCCTGTATCTTTGATCTTTTCTGTTGGGTAAATAGAAATTGAAAATAAAAAAAAATGCATTTTGTTTCACTTATTTTATCCCTTTCACCACTGTAGACCATAATGGACTCATCCATATCAATGCATGACAGTGTCTACTGAAGTTACATAGGGGTGAAAGGGTTAAATGAATATTTTCTTGGTTTGATATCATTGCCATATAATACATTGGTTTTACTTGGCTCTGATGTAAGACATTGTTAAAGATTTGATCTATGATTGGCAAACAAGCCTGTCTTTAACAATTACTGACCATCACCCATCCCTTGTATGGCATGTCAATTAAGTGTGTACTCGGGCAGAACAACAGATCTCCGGATAATACAGTGTAGGGTTACTTGTCTGTAGAAATTATAGCATTTCTGTAAGTTAATGGGAAGCTTTTACACTTGTTAACAAATGCAGAGACAAATTTAGTGGGCAATGTCATTGAGGGACAACAGCACACATTACATTCAAACCCCCTTTTTCAAATAAATTTTAGCAAAGATGCAGACAGGGAAAAAAATGAGAAAAACAAGAGGCCCATATGGGCCTGAACGGCTACCCGAGATCTGATATATTTATACAGACAGTTGACTTTTGTTTTTTAAAATATGAATAGAAATATTATTCAAAGTGTAAAAACAACAATAAAACCACCTAATTCAATATCTAGCATACAGATTTAAGACTGAATAGTATTTTAAGCTAGCACCTCTGATTCTAAACATTAGGAAAATGAAGAAATTTTAGCACACGGATTCCTTTAAGCCCCACACGGCCCTACAGCCCTTGGGAGTAGGGCTGGCTCAAAAATTTTCAAAGTATCAAACTGTCAACTAAGGGTTATAATGCCAATCAAGTTATCAACATGTAATATCCAAAGTATCATTTGCCAATATAAACCATAATAAATTTACTTAAAGGATTCAAAATGGACAGTTTTAAAAATTTCGAAAATAAGTTCTTTATTACTGTTTGTGTAAAAATAAACTTTGCATTTATTATTCATGCCAAACTGATGAATCTTATTCCAAAAATCAGATGGAAACGCATTTATACTGGATGCCTTGGGTGGAAAATGTTGTAGACCCCACCCGTTTAAAATGTCTGTGTCTGCACCGAAATATTCAGATTCTTACTCATATATAGATATATAATTAACAATTTCAGTCATTATGAATGCATTTTAATCACACTAAAATTGAACTTTAATATTCTCATTTGTGTATCATTACAAAAATTAATTAGGCTAATGAGATAGCGGTGGGCAGAGACGTATATGTAATATATACGTCTCTGCGGTGGCTTATTTCATCTGAAAATAAATCATATCGAAACATGTTTAAGTTTATAATTTAATCATAAATACGTCAGTTATGAAGTTGCGACATAGACTTGGAAAAATCTAATCTTGTCCTGTGCTTCATAAGTAGGTCTAACATTTCGTCAATGCATCTTGTAGCAAGTTTTAATTCATATCACGTGACAGGACAAGGTGCCCCTTGTTCACGCATGCGTAGTGGATACTATACGTCTGGGCGAGGTCTGTGTATCTTTTACCGAGCTACGATCTCACCGAGTTTTCACCATAAAGTTGCTCCAAAATGAGTGAGGACACTCCTTTCTTCGAGCCCATAAAAGGCCAAGATGACAAGAAGCCAAGTTTTGAATTATATATAAAGGTAAATATCTTTTAGTAAACTGTTTTTTGAATTACACCTCGCGAAACGTGTTCTGCATGTTGCCGCCCTGCGGGGTTGTGCGTTACATTACAGGTAAGAGCTTTTTCACCAGGTGATAGTACCCTAACCATTGAAACTGACCGAATCAACTGTCTTCAAATTATATGGAACTTGTTATTCTTGGCTGTTAACTCATAGCCAGCAACTCTGGATAACTGTCACGTTGCTCTTATTTTCGTTTACAACGCTAAACATTCAGGAAACGGAGCACTGCCTACTGAGCAGTGACAGTGTACAGGTACATGTGTATCACCTGTGTACCTGTACAGGTGAGGACAGTGGGATAGGTCGGAATGTAGTTATGGTATGAACGGATTAAATTAAAGAAATCCATTCCTTTAGAGCTATTTGATATATGAACGGAAGATTAGAATAAACACGTCAGCTTTTATTGTAAATAACAATACTAAATAACAATGCATGATGTTTTCTACCTTAGTAAAAATGTTGATGAAATATGACAAACTGTGTTACTCTGACCTAAGTTGCAACTTTGGCTTTGTGACTATAGGACTAATATCATTACAGTTTGGCTAATTTATTTATTACTGTCCTTAATTAATTAAACTGCATTGTATTAATTATTAAATTGAAAAGTCAACATTTTTTATGTAGTATTTAGTTTATGGAATATACAGCCACCAAGATAAAAAAAATAGTAGGCTACAGTTGTTGTTCAGCATTGATTCTTGAACATAATAAAAATAATAAAAAAAAAGTTTTCAGTCGATTGTGCTTTCCACTAGGAATGTTAATTGATAATATTGTCGTGACAAAGAACTGTTTGCCACATCCATCAGTCTTCATTAAACTTTGGTGTTTTTCAAGTATTTGCTTTTCTACTTCAGGCTTCAACGATAGACTCCGAATCCAAAGGGTCATGTCCAATTTGTCAGCAATGGTTCATGCTGGCCTACCTACTAGCCGAGAAAGATAGTGTCAGCTTCCGTGTGTATACAGTGCTATCCAGTTCGCCACCGAAAACATTCAGTGACAAGTTGCAAGGGAAGAACCCATCACAGTACCCTGTAGTCATTGGGCTTGGTGGTAATGACGGAAATGACCAAACTCTAACACTTCGTATCGCTGACGAAATCGACGAGGTGGAACAGTTCTTTGAAGAAGTGAATACAAAGTTTCGGGAATATAAAAGGAATACCCCAGATAATTTGAATGCACTGCAGCATTTTCAAGACTTATCAAAAGTAAGAGTTCAAGGTCAAAGTTTGAATCTATGTTGACCTTCACCTTCCCTGAATTCTAAATGCATATTTTCAGTGGAGGATTTGTACACAGAATCTGATGAATGTTTAACTTAAGTGTATCCATCTGTTCTGACCTTTACCTTTCCTATTGCAGTCCATCCACAAGTCCAGTTGAGGAAATATGTTTTAATATGTGTAATGTTTTAGTGTCTAAGTTGAAGGTCATACTTAGTGTTTGCAGGTTGATGAGCTTCAACTTGTCAAGGTGCAGTTATAGTAAATACGACCTGTCTAAATCCAACAGTATGTAAAGGAATGTTTTCTTGTCTCATATATTTTCAGGGGCAATTTATTGTCAGTTTTCTTATCTAGAAACATTGGTCCTAGCTATTTCATAGAAATTTAGGTCTTAGTTCATACTGTATGGGATGTAAAGACATCATTAGGGTATATTTATAACATCTATTCTGAATAGCATTGCTAGTTCTCGGACTATTAAGCTAAAATTCACAAAATTTTGTTGTGAACTTGATACAAATAATAACTTAATAAGGAAAGTGATTTTCTGGTATAAACTGCAAACTTTACAAAATGTCTGCATTGTGAGCATATAAACATAATATACCAAGCTTGGGTGATTTTAGTGAATACCAGTTGCATGTCAGTCAGTAGAGGAAAACATCTGATACACAGCACTGGAATTGTGATAGAACAATCTGTGCCACATCTTCCCAGGTAAATGTACGCATTATCTGTAGAGATGTGTCGGCTGTATAAATACACTTGATGGATCCGCCCACTTTGATATATGTTATATGTAGTGGTAGACTTTAAACAAGTTAACATAGAATCTCTTTGGGTGGGATGTTTGAAAATTTGTTCAGACTTGAAGAATTTAAATTTTATTCCAATTAAATTTTTAAAATGACATACTTATCTTAACCAAACATTTGTTAGTTATGAATACAAAAAAAATGTAGGGACAAATAGATGTACAATAATAATTATGTTGAGGGTTATCATATAATATCAACCAATCAGGATGTGTTACCCTAAAACAGCAATAGAGTTTTGTATGTCCTAGAAGTGATATAGTAAAGAGGATGTATTGTTTTTGTACATGGTAAATGACACTGTCTGCCATATTTGACATGTACACGTGTGTGAGGCACATACATACACATTACATACCTGGTGCCCCATTAGATAGGTTCGAGTACTGTACATATTGGTTTGCACTGTCTGACATTGACGTTGAGGATGTAGTTTGAGATCAACTGCCAACCGACATGCAATGTGCTCTAACCTGTAGAGAAGGGTTTATATAGTTATATACACATATTGATACATGTCATATACCAGCAACTTGTCTCGGCAGAAATAATTCTATCATGATTAGTTTCCAGTGATTTTTGTAGGAGTTTTCTTCAGGCGAGTACCCAAAATATTTTACTAAATCTTAACCTTTTCACCCCTATGTAACTTAAGTAAACTCTTCCATGTATTGATCAGGATGAGTTTATTATGGTCTACAGTGGTGAAAGGGTTAGAGACATAGTGGGTTTTCAAAACATGGGCGTGTTCCATGGGTTGTAGTCCTAAAACTCAATAATCACTTCCTGATTGTGACTAATATCAGATTTAATTTTGGTTAGTGTCGTTTGTGATGTAGTAAATTAATGTGGTCAAACATTAAACATGACTATGTATGAACATGTATGTATTCAGACAACTATTTAATACATATACAGTATTCTGATTTCAAAGTCGGGTCAATTATTATTCCTGGTCATGATCATTTAGCATTACAGCACACGGCCACGCCTGGACCACATGTCTTGTGTACTTCACAGGGAGTGCTTATAAATCCAGTTAATTTAGTTGTCAAACACATGCACATATACAACTTATATTAAGGCTCAGGACATTGATATTTGTGGCCACTTAAATGCATTTATTGAGACAAGTCTTGAATTAGACAAGGTTAGCATTGTCATTTACATTATGTAAGGTATATATAGTTGATGAATGTATATATGCATTAGTGATCGTGGCTAATTTGCATAAAGAAGCATTTTGATAGTCATTCGTCATTTTAAATTTTGGAAGAGCTTAATAAGCATAACATTTACAGGTGTACAAAGTATATATTCAGGTGTTTGAGATATATATACAATTTTGTGTCAAATTATACATATTTTGATCAGGTATTTGAAGTTAGTAAGGTGTTTATAAGATTTTCTACATTCATTACTTAGTCAGGTTCATTTCATGATCATGAAATTATTTCTGAAACATCTTCTAAATCTATTTTTTTATTTTTGGTAGCTTTATTTATGAATTTAATTTAAAAATTAATATAGTGACTTCAGATTAAAAATAGCCTAAATTGATTAAATTGATTTCATAATATTGTCATCCAAGAACATATATACATCTAACATGTACCTGCTACCTACAGCTGTACATTATATTTGATTACTTACCTTCAGTAAGCATTAAAGAATATCACTAACGTTAACATTTAGTACATTGTAAAGAATGTCATTGACCTTCAGTATGCTGTAAAGAAATGTCAGTGACCTTCATTTCGCTGTAAAGAATGTCAGTGGCTTTCATTAGGCTGTAAATAATGGTGCTGGCATTGATAATGATCCTACACA
>JAULCA010160615.1:0-14919 GCA_032360845.1 Crassadoma gigantea | reverse complement strand
CATCTTGTCAATACTTTGAACCTTAAATGTCAAATGCTGTCCGTCAAATTCTGTCCGTCTGTAAGCAGGACATGAAATAGTCATACAGACAAATACACTTAGAGGTGTGTGTTTCCTAATATTAGCTCGATTAATCAATAGTCGTCTTCATTGCCTGACAAGTTTACGATTATCAAGTATAGAATTTACGGAATGGAGAATGTAATCATACTTTTGTTTCGATAATGGAGCTTTACTCAGTCGATTACTGCAATTATGTTACTGATTGATGATTACATTATTTCAATTTTATTACCCCGCATCGGTAACGTGACGGACAATTAGGTATACACTCATATTGGTATAGAAACATAAAAATGATCGCTTGTGCCGGCACTCATTGTATATAATTCTTGTGATGAACGTACAGACAGGTGTCTATCGGCTGAATCCATTAGTACATTAAAAAAATCATGAGTCTTACTGAAATTCCCAAAAAGGATCGATTTTGTTTCTGATTAAATGTTAGACCGAATTTCCCAGGTAAGTCTTTTAAGCTGGCTCCATTTAGAATCAATGCAAGCTTTATAAATAGAATTATATTATGTAAACATTTCTCTTTTTAACTGAAATATTATATTAATGATACATTTTTTTTGCATACAGTGCACAGGAACACTAAACTCAAAGCATGTAAGTGCATATAATCTGTCTTTATCAATGACGGTATAGTCGCTATGTTTTATTATGGTCTTTTGGTGTCCCCATTGCTCAGGTCTTTTTTCGGTTAAGGTTCTTGTTGATTGACACCCTTCTGTTCTACTTCTGTCTCATCTGTGCATTGCACTACATTTGTATTCCTACAGATTGAAAAATATAAACTTTCATTCATAAAGACCGGATGGAAGTGAACAGGTTCTCTTAATATACAATACAGGAGTATCCGAAAAGAACAATAAGGTGCCCCATACGTATTCATATCTGGTAGGCGAATCGAACAGCCGCCGGGTTTGTGTAAGGCAAGTGAACTAGTGAACTACTGTTAAAAAAATAATTATTTCCAGAACAAGGGAACATGTAACAGATGTGTGTTCGGCCATAGAGACCACGCCACATAAGATTAGCCAGACTACTTCACTGGGGCTAAGCGATGCTTAAGTGTATGCCTATCTTATGTACAAATGTTGTCTGTTTTTTTCACATATAAAACAAATATCTGTTGTATCCAACAAATGAAGCGAAAGTGATAAGACAGTGCTTTAGAAAAAAATACACAGGACATGAAACCTTATCATAACTGTGGTAATGTCATACGATGGGCCTATTATACAGGTATATTTCTTCAAGTGCCACACTACTGCAGATAAACATGCATGAATATAAACAACGTTCTGCGGTAGCGCAGTAGTCTATCTTGTCTGTCTTTAACTATATATACCTCCGTTTGTATGAGGAACTTTACGGTTTTTTATTTTTGACTTGTTTCTTAAACGGCTTGACAGGATAGAAAAAAATTTATTTCAGAACTTGAATGACTTCATTAAATACTGTATCAATTTCGAAACAGGACCTGGTCGACTAAATAAATCTGAATAGTTCGAAAAGATTCTACAGTTATGAACAACAGTAATAAAGTAAAAAGAAATAAACAAAATAAATGTTTTCCTTATTGAAGAAGTTTCATTTCACTGTAGCTGTCTGGTAACTGTATTGGTTTCATTACATCAATACTGCATGTTATTCCAAGAGGCGAACTGCATGGGACTACCTGCAAGATGGCAGGTATTTGGGCGGAATATAATAGAAATAAATAAAGTCTAATACATTTTACACAGATGGATACATACTTATTTATTTTACAGCTCAATGTCGACACTTTAGTTTTGCCCGACATAGAATTGGAAAGATATATGTGTAACGTTGTAACATGGTCAAACTGACTTGATATATAACGGTCAGCCCGTCGTTAAATTGAATACATGTAGTTACAAAATCAATCCGTGTTTTGCAAAATTCAAGATTTCCCCGATAAGCAGACAGCTACATAAACCAGGAATGACCTGGGTGTTACGCCGTTAGATGTCGTGGATATTCTGATAATTATTTACTGTCTAACCTTTAACCTGTGTCCAACCAAAGGATCTCGTTTTCTGTCTTGCTGAAAGACTTGCACTCAAAAAGATAATGTCTTTACGTACTCTCACATATTCGACAATACCAGAGAGCGAGTAGCACATTTATTACCAGATTTGACCATTCGTTTGTAGCATGACATCCTTCGGGCGTTTCGGGGACTTGTAGTATCTTTTTAAGAACGTCAAATGTGATATTTTCTTTCTGCAAAAGTAAATCTGAATAATGTTCTGAACAAAAAAAATATAAATATATCTGATGTTTTGTTTCACCTTTTTTTCTGTATTGCCTGCTGTTGTCACAAATTCGCAAGAGCACACGTTAAACTACACACAAACAATCCTTTCCGGACAATACGTATGTACTAGTGATTAATGTTGGTATCTGATAAACTACACATGACCTTTTACATGAATATACACACTCATATTACTAATCCATGTCGATACTTAAGGAATATCCAAGCCGTGCTTACAGAACCTGTATCGTTCAAATATTTGGGGCAATCAAACTAACAAAGACAAAGATATCTTATGACGCATTTTGATATATGGTAACTCAGTTTTGAATCATAGCCGTAATAATTAAAAGTCTAAAAGTACGTTGTGGATTATTAAATCTGTAAAAATGACTATCGTTTATGGCTGGCTGGCATGGCTCTATTGATCTTCGCAATCTTATTCATCCCGCTTTAGATCATATGGGACAGTCGATGTGTATATTATATGATACGTGTGATGAACTCAATAATTCAGTCATGTTTATTAAAATAATTAATCAATTAAATTTGCTTATTATGTTTATTTAGAATCAGTGTCATATGTATAAAGTAATATACGTGGTAATACGACCACTCTCTCAACCATGAGATACTTAATAAACTTAACTTCAATGCATTTGAAAAATATTAATGATATACTATTCAACATTTCAATCTTTACAAAACATTGTTAGTTAAACATGACATTATGTCATTTCTTACGAACTCTATATGGAGATAAAGGTTTCGTTTGGCGTTTCTTTACTCTTTATTCTTACACATAAACGTTATGCGTAGTTAAAACAGTTGGCATCAGTATTCCAAGCTTAAATTAGAAGCTAGTTATGATTACAATTTTGAAAGTTCACTGGAAAAACGACTACGTTTGGATAACCAATCTACTAAATTGTAGACCTATCATATGCTGACTTATTTACACATATCTTAAAGAGTAATGTCACATAATTTGTAGAATGAAATACTCTGGAGTAACAAATACATTTTTTAAAATTAATCGCAAACATTCTCTATAATACTATACGCTATCAGGTTATGAACTTCATTGTCTATGTTATCGTTATACCATCGCTAAAAGCATGTGTTATCCTCTTAGACGTACTATCAGCTCATAACCCACATGTCTACAAGAGTTAAATCCCCTCCATAAAAAATGTTGTGCCATCATTTGCAAACATTTTTTATGCGACGAAATGAAAACAAATAGTCAGGGAGAATGTTTTCTACAGCTGCCCGGCTAGGATTTCTTTTCTAGAAAAATGACCCCCGGAAAGGTTTTCTATGTTCGGGATTTGTGGAGGATATGACCATATTCAGTGCTATTTGTGTTCATGTTCATTTATTGATATCCCTTTTTTGAAAAAGTTCTTGACTTGAAAGCGTTGGAATGTAATGTTTGTTGTCCATTTTGCAAAGGTTTTAAACAAAACCCTCTTAAACTATAATACATGTGCCCTATGGATTCGGACCACTAAAACAAACGGTACAAACGTCTCACTGTCATGTACACGTCTCAATCATAGTTGCCTGACCTATTTCATTAAAGCTGGCCTTGGGTGTGATATCAGTAAATGCCATCGATTCCCCACCTCCCAAAGGCTGGTGGGGTAGTGGAGGGGATATATCAATCTGGTGTAAATAGATTCCATAATCCAGTTATTTGTAAAATTGAAGTGCTCACTAATATAATACGTTATATAACGACATGTGCATTTTTCACACTTTACAAATGTTAACAATCTAGTCTCTTGCTACCGGTCTACTTAGCGTTGTTTATTGTTAAGCTTACTCGGCACAGCAATAGATTATTAAAATGATGTCACATTCCAAAAGATGCTATAAATCATCAATATACGAAATATATATTATCTGTTTACGTCTTAATATCAAAATCAGTATCAGACTGTCTGGACAGTTTGATTAATTTAAATTTTCCCATTATGACCAAAATCTGCTGCACACGAAGTTTGTACTAAGGTAGCGTTACCATTGTATGACATTATGTATTGATGATATATCATTAATAATGAAAACATTCTTGCGTCATTGTATCAAACACTCAACTCAACTTTAAATGACCTGTTAACAATAAAGGATGTGATTCAGAAAGTAATCCAAAACAGATTTTATCCAATTAACCTGGTATCATTTGTAGCATTCTCAATAAATCGTCTTGACGTTTGCAGTAGTTATAGATTTGAGTCTGCTTGATTATATATTTGCTGAGTTCAGTGGCAAATATATTCCCAGCAGATTGAAAGCGTCCTACGCAAATACGCAGCGCCCCTCTTCTGGTCGACTTGTTTCTGTATTTTTGTGAAACTGAGTTCTTTGATGATCTCATCAGGAATAGTCACAAAGTCCTCATTCGTCAAAATGCGTGGTCCGTCGTTGGTTTTGTATGACAATGACGGCGAGTTAACTTCGAGTCTCCATTTATGTGCGAATGACGTCACGGACGTCGATTGAATTATTATGAAAATGCGTTATTATGGGCAGAATCCTTGTTTTGATTTTGTATTCTGCAACTTGACCATGGTAATTGATTGTCATTTTAAAGACTAAATATCTTAATAGATTCAGTTTTATTAGTCTATTCTATTTTCTGCCTCTGTGTGCATTGATCTGGTCAGTTTACTTGGCGAATAGAAGAGTTAAAAATATAAGGCCGAATGATACCAATTCGATTTTTGACCAATATACTTCATTTTGCAAGGGTAGGAATATTATGAAGCATAGCATATTGGTATCTGATAAAAATATACGATTATTTTGTAGCAAAATATTTAAGATATATCAAACATCGAGAATAAAAGAAAAGATAATGGGAATATATATATATAAGACCATAGACTAATTGAACTGGACAAGATCATTTGAATATATAACATTTATGGGTCCAACCCTTGAGAATATATCGCAGATATCAAACTCAACGGATATAACAGACCATCGGATATGTTAAAAAAAACATAAAACCATTGTTCGGTCTGGTCTCAGTATTTGAAGTGAATAGATGTTTTCAAATTGATGCTGGTTTAAACGCATAAAGGCTGTATTCAGTTCATGTTGTGTTTAGTGATGATGAGTTCCATCCATCACTCCCACCAGTATGATGGTTGACATATTTGCTCTTAATACAGTCACGTGACTAAAACATATGTTGACAGTCATTATAAGTCGGTTATCTTAGTTATCATGAGATGATCGGTTGATGGTCGTATTCTTCTGTGTACATCAGGCTAAATATTGTTGGTTAGTTGTGTGTTCATCGTGTCATTTTTATCAGTCAGTATTTATTACATAACTATCCCCTCAAGATAATACAGACTCGTTACTGTAAATATATCCCAGAGAGGGGGGCCTCGGTTTAAAATCCGGTCAATTGACAATGAGACAGAAAGCATTATAGGCAGGCGAAGAAAATAAGGTTTTATCTGACGTTGTCCCTTAGGGTATACATTTTCTGCGTAGAATCTGTAAAGGTAGTTTTAATTAGCGAAATTGTTTTATTTAGTTTCTCAAAAACCGTTTCATTGCAAATGTTGTTTCTCAAAAATGATGCTAATGATTTCGTGTATATGAACTGTGTATTTTCTGTATTATCTGAGCAAGACATATCTGCTGATATTTACACATGGAGCACTAGCAATACATCTCAATACATCTTGTATTTCAGTTTTGTTGTTGTTGTCTACCTTTCTTTGTATCACCCCAACCTTTAGACATGTACTGATGCTACATGGATTTATGTTTTAACTAAGGTATGAACAGAAGATATGCATTTACTGATTTAATCATCAGCGTGTACATGTATTAGATAGCTCATTTATTTCGGTTTATTTTTCTAAAAGAAGACAAATTGAAAATATCATACTTAAATTAATTACACCTATTTGGCGCCAGCTAATTTTTTTTATATATGTACTGCTTTGCCATGCTGTATGTAAAATTTTGCTGGAATAGTATGTTTTTGTGATTTGTTTGTATACAACTTTGGCTAATTAAAGCATATACTTAAGTACTTTAAATAAGGTAAAACTAATGAAGCCGTTAAGCTTGGTTTTACAAAACAAAGAAGCAAATTACTTGTTTTTGTTTGTCAAGCATTTTCAATGGTATGTTACAATTATGTACATAGCATATGGACATTACTGAGTTCGTGTAAGTCACAATTTTTCTCAAACAGTTTCAAATTACGGGAAAACTTACCACATTTACTCATATCACATTTCAGTTACTGATCTCCCCTCCCGACAACATTAATATGAATTATGATGTGAATTTAACTACGATGAAGTGTGTTTTTAAATTATTTCGTCTTAAAAGCACAGCTATACTATATATTTACACTGGAGTGAACATCTAAGTGCACTGTAGCTAGCACTGAAATGAACTGGAGTGAAATGTTCAAGGTAGTGTCCAGTGCAATTCCGTGCTCACTACGTGTTTGATTTATAGTGAAACAGATACCAAGTAAAGCATACTCCTTACTGTTCACGCAGTATTAAAATAACGAAAACATTTATTCAATATAATGTGTTTTCACGATATATAATGTCTCACTGTCCAGTAACGTTTTAACATATACACACAATGTTATCAAAATATCAAGTGATTGCCATCTGTTTAGATGTTATATGTTGATATGTATAAGGAAATTATAGAGCAATCAATCTTAATTTTTCGTTGATCGAATGCTGCTCCGTTTTAAAGGATATTAGAAATTGTATGTTTCCATTCCATCTTCTCACTTAACACTTACTGTAATTAAATCTAAACATAAAATATTATATTATTGCCTTGTGAACAAAATTAAACATTTCCCCTGAGGAACCTCAAAAAGATGAAAGTACTAGGGAGGTACTCAGGAATTTGTGTCTGTTTTCAAAATGATATATTACCATTTTGAGTATACTTATGCATATTTGAATAAAATGATACACATTAATACTTCATATTTGTGAACATTATTGTTCAGAATATATTTTAAATAAATAATATGAAATATTGTCAATGAAATATCACGAGTGTCTTATGTCATTAGTGCTTGTCTTGTATGCAACAAATGACTAACATAAAATAGGGGAAACACATATTTAATGCTAGAACATACATATACAGAACACAAGTGTGTACAAGTTAGCTTAGTTTATTACTTTTAATGTCATAGTCATTAAAATGTTTGCACGGAGAATATGTTTGGTATGCTACTGTTACCCAATATACTTCAGGCATTCACTGGTGATAGAGGTATGGTATCATTGAGCCTAGATGGGTTACTCTGTTGAAATATGTTTGTTCTGTTCAATTTTGAAGAAAATGAAATAAACAGTTGTTAAATGAGGAGTTTGAAAACATTTGAGGACGCGTATGCCATCGGCAATGTGCAGAACGGTGCTGACACGGGCAAGTCGCTTTCCGCCGCCGACACAAGTGATCCATTTTGATTAGACATATCATTTCTGCACTTTGAATTCGTTATCGAGGCCAAAGTGTTGCTGGTGACACGTTTTTCATTTGTCGATCACTCTCGGCTGTAGCTTCTGATAGAACTTTCATTACGGTGACCAGAATAGTACATTATATGACGGAGTTTAACGTCAGCTTCACTGAATTTTGAAATACTGGTGGTCCGTAAACAATGGGCGGTGTAAGTATTCGAACAACAGGCGTTTTTTGGAAATGTCTGGCATAAATCTTGAGAACTGGAAGGGTTTAACAGGTGTATTCGTGTACCAACGTTAAAATGATTCTTGACACTTCATAGCATCTTTATCACAGTGGTTGAAAATTTGTTTTGCGTCAGAAAAAGTTTTTGGCAGAAAAAAGTTTGAACGCCTGCACAGGGCAACGGATATTTCCTGTTGCATACATTCTTTTATCGGATGGTGTTTCATCGCTAGCGAGACTGCCCTGACGATTTTTTTGTTGGTTTCATGTGACAGTGTAACATTTTCTTCGTTGTCAACATCAGTGTGGAAATTGAAAGACCCTGGAGTGAAATTCTTATCCACTGGAGACGAAGTGTATTGATGAGTCATACCACACCCTGAGTCGAAGAATGACTGGATTTAAATTCTGGTGAATGTTGGTACCAATCTTAATAATGTCGTCAATACCTTCAATAATTTTTCGCTTTAATTTCCCATCCAACATGTTGTTTGCCGACCTATAATCTTTGTCACAGACAATTTCTACATCTTTACCTAAATCTTTGATGTGTCTGTTTAGGGCGCCCCTAATGCTTTTTATCGATTTTTTATGATACTCCCTGGCCTGAGCAGGTGTCATGTCTTCTTCTCTTTTTTCATGATTATTTGGTGTTGCTTCTGCATAAAATATTTCAATTTGTTGTTCAAATTGATCAATCGTGTTAAAATCTGTTTCTTCGCCATACCTCTCGGTGCTCCATGCTCTATAAATAAATGAAAAATATAATTGTTTAGGTTTTTCGTTAAACATTTTAATCCAGTTTAATAACGATAAAATTGATGTTTGAATAACATCACGTTAAAGCTAAAATCGAGACATAAAAAGAAGTTTCGATTGTGTATACATTTGAACTTGATACACAGGTAGCTCAATTTAGAGTTATCAGACTTTTTGTCCAAGGGATCCAGGTTCGATTCCTGGTCTGTGAAGTTGTTAAAATGTGCAATTGAGATTTCTTTGAGATCGAATTAACTATTAAAGCTTTAAATGTGGTATTACTTTGGATTTACCTTGAAATACTTTAAGTCCCAATTTTGTGGGGGTTTTTTGTTGCTTTAACCTGCCGATTTTTCTCTATCTCTTGCAAATCGGATTCTTCAAGCTCCGGAAAACATTTCGATAGGCCTAGGCATGAGACGTTTAAACAAACAACATGGCAACCAACACATCAAAAACAAAATCCATGTTTTCGCACCTGCCATCATCAAATGGTAAACATGTAAACTGACTAATCGTTCGTTTGACTTTTTAAAGTCTGAATTGAGAAACATTCACTGTCGTGTAAAAAAAATCAGAAAAAGAGGTCCTGAATTCCATACGTAATAATACACAAATATAAGCAAGATATAGAGCATTTTATCTATATCTGTTATTATTTGAAACTTGTTTCGCACAAATTTAATAACAACTTAATACATGAACTGGAATCGGTCAAAATAAAAACCTGAATATCACACGTGGTACGAGCTAGCGTATTGGTTTTTGATTTAATTATGATTATTTTTGTCTCGTTACGTCGAAAGTCTATTATTGTTTTTATCTACAGATAAAGACTAGCTATTGTATGCTTTTTTTACCTTTGATACCAACGTGAAACAACGAATAGCTTAAACAAAAAGGACATATACAAAAGTAATATACTGATAGTCATGCAATTCTAGGTTTACAATACTAAAACACTGGTTATAACCGTTATTATCTGATCCACTTCACATAGCCGTAAACATATTAGTACACACATACAACGGATCTGTCTATGTATATGGTGTATCAGATGTTATGTGTAACGTAGTCATTATGGTGTTAAAAGGTTATATATATTATTGAAATTTTTATCTTGTTGACTATTATAGATATATATTTATTACCACAGTTGAAATGAAAATCAATATTGATATATGTTTTTTATATCACTTGCCATTTGCCTTCTTTTTGAGAAGCCTCATTATCTAACCTAATTTTAGAGATTATATAAATGAAAAGAAGTGAACCATCTTAAGACCTCCATCCTTATAATTTTTTAACAACATCTCTCTTTATTTTGTCAACCTTACTATGAAAAATAACCCAAAAAGGATAGAATTGAGTTGATGAAGAAATCTCTCACTGGGATTTGGTAAAAAAATAAGAAAAATGATTAAAGTGGGATACCATTAATGACTTTATGACATGTATTTTACAAATAAGTGTAATGGATCTTCTTTCCGTAAATTAATATTAGATTACCAAGTTATTACATCAAAGTAAAGTTTGGGTATCCTATGTAGGTCTACATGAAATTCTACTTAAATAAGCTAAAACTGTTCTGCACCCCACTGAAGATTTACTTGTAACAAAATATCATTACTAACTCTCTTACTCCCTATCCATACTTCCATTGTAAGCGATTCCTCTGTTCCATGTAGTATAAGTGAACTGCCATCTGCATTTTGAGAAAATATAACTGGAAAATTGTTTATATTTATACCTTTGACTTTCTTGTTATTTTTCAGCCGAATCGCTGGTATTTCAGCTCAAAAAATTAAAATATACGGTGGGATCGGATCACCTTGACGACAGCCTCTTTTGACATAGAAAAATTGAGAAAGATTACCTCCTTGATTAATAGCAGAACTAAGATTAAACTGAAAAAACTATCCAGTTTCGAATACTATTTCCAAAAGTTAAACAAACTTTAACACTTCATCAATGAATTTTCATGAGACTGAGACAAACGCTTTTTCAAAATCTATCATAAGTAATATACCCAGTATATTATTTTATTCAGTATAATGCGATATATCATAAATAAGCCTAGTAATTTCACCTATATATCTACCTTCCGAAAATCCAGTCTGGATTGTGTTGATAGGTTTTTGCAATACTGTTTTTACCCTACGTGCTAATGGTCCTGAAGCTATTTTATAAACTGCATTAAAAAAAATTAGGACGCCAGTTTTTGATGAAGTGTTAACTATCTTTTGGAATGCAAGAAATGGTACCCTGTCTTTGAACAAAAAAAAGTTGACCTATTTCATTTCCAAAATTTATAGATATAACGACAAAATCGCCAAATTGTCTTCATTGTCAAAGAGGCTCCGTCATAGTACCTTTTAATTTATTAAATCTGTCCTATTCAATGAGGAACTTTATTTTTTTCGAAATAATCTTCTTAAAACATTCTCTATGTTACTGTCTGCTACATATATCTTTTAATTTCTGAATAATCTTAAAGTGAAATATTTTTTCTCCAAGTCTAAAAAATATTTGGTAGGCGTTTCCCCTTCTTATCATTTAGCTGTTGATCTTAAAATACTTCACTTAATCTTATGTAGCCTAATGTTTTCTAACTCAGTTATGTTCTCATTTAGGTCCTCAACATCTACATTACCCCTATCTTCCAAATATTGTATTAAATATTTTAGTTTGCTTTCTTTAGGAATTTTGTTGGTTTTTCCTATACGAGGTATGACGAAACTTCCCCCTCTTTTTGCCATTAGAAGAGTATCTAAAAAAAGTTGATCATCAATTGTAAACTGAATCAGTTCTTTTGGGATTTCTGATAAACTATAAACCCTTACATATTGGTACAAGATACTGCAATTTAACTTTAGTAATTGTTTTACTAATAACATCAAGAAAGTCTTTATCAGAAAATAGAATAGAAAGTTATTAAACTTCCACAGCCCCTTTCCCCTCTTAAACTTTGCAGAAGAATGATCTGTCCGTACCCTGCATACATACCTACATTGTTAACCCCACCCAATAAACACGCTGAAAGTAGAAACAAAATCTAAGCTTCAATGGAATATTCTTCCTCAAAGTATATCTTATTGTATCAATGTGATGTTCTCTATAATATCTACTACACTAAATGTATCTATACTTGGTTTAACACCAGATTAAAATCTCAACACCGAATCATTTTAAAATCGTTGAAAGTTTCTGATATAATTTCAAAAAATCAGTAGCATCTGTATTAGGGTCATATATTACAACAAATGTTAATCATGATCCCTCTATTTCTAAATATAGTCCCCAACAATTACCTCATGACTATTTTGTTTTTCTGTATTAACTTTAAATTTAAAATTGTTGTTACACATCACTGTAACTCCCCTAGAGTTCGACTTAAACTAGTTCAAATAACAAATTTAACCCCACTCATTTCTTACTATTTCGTCATTCTCTACCGTAAAATAAGTGCCATGAAGACACAATAGATTATAAGATTTACCTCATAAGTACGAATAAATATCCTTTCTTTTATTATTATTATCTAACCCGTGACAGTTTGCCGAAAAAATTGGAATGCAGTCAGCCATATTTGTCGCACAGATAATTGAAAGGAATGGTGCCGCAACGCCAGTGACAGTATGGAGAACTAAGAAAGAGAAAGAAGAGATAAGGAGCGACAATTAGAGAAAAGAAGGCAAAAGGGTTAAAATAAATCTTTTGTGGTAAACTGACATCAACTACTGATAATTCACGCGTACTCAAGGGAAGTCAAGTGTATACCGGAAGAAGATCGGTAGTATGTAAAACATACATGATTTTTTCCGGATTTGTAAATAAATAAATGATCTTTTCTTCACATTCAAGTTATGCTGAAAAAAATAATATATTATAATATAAGCATGGGATATTGAAAAAGCATTGGTAATAAAATAGCCACGCAACACAAGGAATTATTTATTAAGGACTTCCGAATCTTCGTAATACATATGTTTTCCTTGCCGTATTCTTGTCGTCATTTCCGTATTGCGTATCGGCCATCCCTTACCGTAGTGTAAATTATAATAACACCGGGTAAACAATAGTAAACGTGCGTGACGATGATATGTCAACACCCGATATCAAGACATAACTTGGAAATGTGTAATTACACGTACTTCAGAAATAAAGCTTATGATACAAAGACATTAATAAACTCACGAGAAGACACTGACAAAAGATCAGACGACTTCAAGAAGGTCGTATATGAGGCGCATGGAATGCAGACTGATGTGTTTTGTTTACCGACCTCACATATACGTATAACGTGCTAACAGGAGTTCACAAGCTCTTGGTCGCTACGACTTTTGTTTTCGAGCGAGTTACGCTCTATCAGATAATGTTTCGCAAATAGTGGTTTGTAAGATAGTAAGATCTACCCTATAAAATGCAATGCATGTACAATGCTATAACCTATAGACATGGTTACATAATCATGTACCTGACATATACCATGCATAATCCGGCTACAGAATGATGTCCCAAGTGTACATGATGGAGAGTAATTTTGTTTCATAAAAGAACAGTAAACTGCGAGTAAATAGAGTTATTTAATATAGTTCCGTCGTATCTAGTATAGTAAAGAAAAAAAGTGGCATTGTATAAATTCTATCCCTCTGCAAAAAGTTCCTTTTTTTTCAAGGTATACAACATCCATCAGGATCATAATAATTGTAAAATGTAAAGTAAATGAATTATGAAAACTTTGTTGGTATTTGGTTAAATTTTTCACTCCTTTTGTATGAAACTATGTGTCCTGTTTGCTTTTAGCTTGTATTTAGTAACTTTTATCCATACATTTTCTATTAAATAATTGTTTATAACTTGTTGTAGATATTTTATGATGAATAAAGTTTTTGTAGGGTTGAATAGCAATGTTTCTTTTGATAATTTCATTGTTGTGATTTTTGAACAATGCGTTACACTCAAAAAATGTGAAAGTGTTGAATTTGACAAAAACATAATTCTTTGGTATTAAAAAAAAATCCACAGTTTATCGGAATGTTTAGATTTTCATAAAATTATCTCTACATAGTGACATAACCATTATGGGAACTTTGAATTCTGCTGGATAATTGCGAAAGGGTGGTGCCCCCTTAACTATTGATGAATAAATGTAATAGTCCGTTCATTCGATTTTACACGGCTTATTTTGAAGAAAGGTAATAACAATAAGGCAATATCTTCCTAATTCATATATACACATACATATATATACCTAGCTGACTTACAATAATGTATATGAAAATAAAGTACTTACTAAATGCAATATTTAGTGTTTGTAAATTATATATTCAAAATAAACTCATTTACCACCCTTTTGATTGGAAATGTTATACAAAGGTTCGCAAAAAGGGGGCATCTCAAAATGAGAAATACGTATCAATTATTTCTCCGAACATAAAAGGGAACATCTCAAAATCAAAAAAAGAAATCAGAAAAAATATGGAGAGAAAAGAGAAAAAAAAACGAATAACATTATTGAATACTCTGTATACTGCCCTGTAATAAGAAGAGGGGTCACTATTACAATCGCTGTATATCAAGAACTGATCTATATTAATCGCATCATATATGTATAAACACTTAATAAGACGTATACAGTTACATATATGTTCTGCAGTACAGAACTATAGCCGGGCGAAAAAAAAGAGCATCTCAAAATGAGAAATCAGAAACATTCTGAGGAAGAACAAAACACATTGATTTCATCAGTATAGTATTACAATCGCTGTGTATTTAAAACTGATCTTCTGCATGTATCGAATGCGTCTGATATAACTTCCATAGTAATAAATACTTTATGTACTTCAACTGAACTCAAGTAGTAATGTACAAAATTACCTTGTATATTGTAGTAATATTAATGCTTTATACATATTGCAGATATTAAACAAAGATGAGTTACGAAACCTCAAAATGAGAAATCAGAAACATTGTGAACGAGAAAAGAACAAATGGGGTAAAAACTATAATAGGCCCGGCTGCTCGAACGTTCATTAAAAGTTAATGATGGATTAAACCTTCATTAAACCGTCATTAAATAGCATGACGTCATTAGG
>JAULCA010160504.1:0-14921 GCA_032360845.1 Crassadoma gigantea | reverse complement strand
AGTGTGTACAGTAAATACCTGTGTAGTGTGTACATTAGATATCTGTGTAGAGTAGATACCTGTGTAGTGTGTACAGTAAATACATGTGTAGTGTGTACAGTAAATACATGTGTAGTGTGTACAGTAGATATATGTGTGAAGTAAATACCTGTGTAGTGTGTACAGTAGATACCTGTGTAGTGTGTACAGTAGATACCTGTGTAGTGTATACAGTAGATACCTGTGTAGTGTGTACAGTAGATACCTGTGTAGTATGTACAGTAGATATATGTGTACAGTAGATACATGCGTAATGTGTACAGTAGATACCTGTGTAGTTTGTACAGTAGATATATGTGTACAGTAAATACCTGTGTAGTGTGTACAGTAGATACATGTGTAGTGTGAACAGTAGATACCTGTGTAGTGTGAACAGTAGATACATGTGTAGTGTGTACAGTATATACATGTGTAGTGTGAACAGTATATACATGTGTAGTGTGAACAGTAGATACATGTGTAGTGTGTACAGTACATACCTGTGTAGTTTGTAAAGTAGATATATGTGTAGTATGTAGAGTAGATATCTGTGTTCAGTATATACCTGTGTTGTGTGAACAGTATATTTATGTGGACAGTAGATATCTGCATAGTGAGTACAGTAGATACATGTGTACAGTAGATACCTGTGTAGTGTGTACAGTAGATACCTGTGTAATGTGTACAGTAGATATATATGTACAGTAGATACCTGTGTTGTGTGTACAGTAGATACCTGTGTAGTGTGTACAGTAGATATATGTGTACAGTAGATACCTGTGTAGTGTGTACAGTAGATACCTGTGTAATGTGTACAGTAGATATATATGTACAGTAGATACCTGTGTTGTGTGTACAGTAGATACCTGTGTAGTGTGTACAGTAGATATATGTGTACAGTCAATACCTATGAAGTGTGTACAGTAGATACCTGTGTAGTGTGTTCAGTAGATATATGTGTACAGTAGATATATTTGTACAGTAGATACCTGTGTAGTGTGTACAGTAGATATATTTGTACAGTAAATATATTTGTACAGTAGATACCTGTGTAGTGTGTACAGTAGATATATGTATAGTGTGTACAGTAGATATATGTGTACAGTCAATACCTGTGTAGTGTGTACAGTAGATATATTTGTACAGTAAATACCTGTGTAGTGAGTACAGTAGATATATGTGTACAGTAAATATATTTGTACAGTAGATACCTGTGTAGTGTGTACAGTAGATATATGTGTACAGTAAATACCTGTGTAGTGTGTACAGTAGATATATGTGTATAGTAGATACCTGTGTAGTGTATACAGTAGATATATGTGTACAGTAGATACCTGTGTAGTGTGTACAGTAATCACCTGTGTAGTGTGTACAATAGATTCATGTGTACATATGTATTTCCCCCAAACTGTAAGTTTTTAATTGTCATTATAATGTTATCTATAGATAAAACAAATTTGTCCTGCAATTAGAACTAGCCCAGCAGATAACTGATAAGAATTTTTTTTATCCTCATATTTCAAAAAGTTGGTTGTTAAAACGTAAAATAAATAAAGATACACTTCACCCAAAGTCCTGCACCATATGACACAGAAGCTGGTGAGAGCAGAATTTGTATCATTGATATAAAACTCGGAGATTAGGGAATGATAAAGCAGACTTAGCAAAGATAAATGTCAAGAGGTAAGAAAATGAAACATGTGTTTTGCACAGCAAGGTAACGTCGTTACGTTAATTGTTGCTGAAGTTCACAGAACCTAACGAGTCGCAATGCAGATAACAAGAAGACAATCAGTAATATACATTTTACCTGAATTTTAGGCTAAATTACGCTGTAAAGAATATCTGCCATTTAATGATCAATAAATGTGGTGTTTGACAGTGTACTCAACAGATGTGGCAGCGCCAATGCGGGGGAGGTCACACGCGCCTAACATACAGGGAGCCTCAGGGAGGGGTATAAAAAATAGGTCAAGTTATATTTATGTACTCACAATAAGTTCGCTTCCTCAATTCCACTACCTCCTCCTGTTTCAGCTTACTATTCCTTTTCCCCATGACTGGGACGGTTAAATGTCACCATACCAAAATCCTGGGGGAAAAACACAAGTCGTCGTCCCAACTTATTCTGTTGTCAAAATTGTGTGTCGTCTGCTTCTAAGGATCTTAGAAGTTTTTTCTTAACGAAATATATATCTCCAATGATGATTGTTGGTACATAGTAACGGTACAGAGCGTGGATGCTCCCAAAATAACGAGGCTTGGAGAAACCCGATCTCTATACTTCTTACTTCCACAAAATGATGGCGCACACACAGCGATCGAGAGGGCTGGGGTAAAGAGCAGACGATGTATGTTCAGGACATTGTGCTGTGGCTCTGCATCTGGGAGCGCGCCAAGAGGTGCGATTAGGGCCACACGAGCTCTTACACGTACAGATATTGCAGCTAGAGGTGCAAAAAGGAAAACGCTTACAGCACAGCTTTCAATATAATTCCGTGCTTTAGAAATGTTATTGGCGAGCATGCATTTTAGGCACCAGTGAACATAAAAAGAGTGGAAGTATTTTGTTTACATACATAAAAATCTTTCCCGCACTGCTTTATTGATTTTCGTAATACATGTGGGAATTTTGTCGCTTTGCGAATCGTCTGTTCAGACAGATAACTCATGTGATTGGAAGGCCGAAACTCACAATGTATTCGTATAACAATAACCTTTTAGCAACAAAGTTACATCGCAATATATTCAACTTTATATATCACACTGTTTGCGATAATTACACTACAATGACTTGCAGAAACATGGTAAAATATAGTATCTAGACCCTAAACTTAAACCAACATTGCAACATATGACTAGAACTCTAATATTGAAGGAACGTCAAAATGATGACGTCACAGGAGCTGTTGCATTTTTATGGTCCGTTGTAAAAGTCTCACAAACTGTGCAAATATGTAGCAGAGACACAGGGCCATGTATAGGCACTGATCCCATGGCATTAAAGGTGTCCGCAACATAATAATTCAGGCGGACGTACGGACATGGGAACACTCTATACACCCGTTACATAGCAGGAATACAATAATTTCTACAGTTGGATGGTAGTTGATTATTACACCGTATGGTCACATTAACAAACCATACGCTCAGTATGACAATTCTTACTATAAGGGTCGAACCACAGCTCAAGTATTGGGACGTTTCGTAGAGGAGCGGAATTACAAATCTGAATTTAATCAGATTGAACCATAACCCTACTTACAAAATCCGTTTCTTTGTAACACAAAGGGTATTAATTATCCTGAGTGTCACAAAAACTTTTTTTTTTAAACTTATATCAAGAGAGGAAAAATGCACGGCCAGAGAGGGATTCGAACCCGTGACCGCCAAACTCTAGACGGACACTCAAACCAGTTGACTACCTAATTTGATCTCTTTCCGCTACACACTAAAGTTTCAGTTAACTTGACTGAAAATATAGTGTAGGCTGGAAGAGTTTCATATCTATTTTGTTTATCTATATTTTTTATTTTCTTTTTCCGAGGCTTGGGGAGCATTTAAGAAATTTCAAAAATCACCAAACATAGTTATTCATTCCAATTGTGTTAATTATTCGTTAAAAATTTAGGCCTTAAATATCAGTATGGAATTGGAATTTGGTTTTGATACTAGCCCACGAAATAGAAGGGTGCCATGAAGATGCTGAAGATTTTTGTCACTTTCTAATAGGACGTTTCAGGGCTTACGAGTGAAATAAACTCGCTAGGTATGAAAACTGTTTGGGGTAACTGAAGCATATATCTGTTGTTTGTTATTATTATTATTACCATCACTGCCGTAATATGTAGCAAATGCACTCGTCCATGTGTTGTTAGAGTTAAAACAGTAGAAAAAAAAACAGCATGACGTCACATTGCATTAAAGACAAATATCATTTGCACTTCTTACGAGAAGGAGTATCAAAGATCAACCCCACTTATAAGATTTTTAAATGGTAAAAGTCGAGGCTGGAAGAAGGGTTGACAATTTAAATGTTCACTTCGAAGGTCGAAGTTTGCCTATTCTCCATATTTAGAGATGTTTCAGTGAAAAAGAAAAAAATAATAATGATTGTAAGCGAGCTATAAAATAAAGGAACTAGACAGTCATTCTATTTTTTTTCAGCGTGACGTCACGGAAAATGAATTATTAACGGTTAGATGTAACTGAGCAAGATCGAGTTATCTCAGTCGAAGACATCTTCGCTCTCTCTGCAACCCTTGAATATGCCATAGCAAAATTAAAGGCACGAAGTTAGCTGTTTGATTGGTCTGAGGTAAAAAATGCTGACCAATCACTAGGCTAATTCCTGTCCTTTGAAGATTACAAAGGAGAGACGCGTGACTTCAAAGCCTGTCATTTTTACCGTTACGTGACTGCGAGATTCTTTTGATGTATATCAACAAGGTGACGCACACCGAGCCTTCAATTTTCCTATGACATATTCCAGGGGTGTAGAGAGCGTAAGTAAGTGTAATCACTAGATATCGAGGATGAGTCTACAATGTAATCCCGACCGAGGCGGAAGCCGAGGTTGTGATTGAAAAAAATCTTGAAACTGAAAACCAACTGTACATCAGATTTTTATAATATTGCACTGATCTTTACACACAGTTATGGTCAACATGGGGTAGGGGCAGCTAACTTCTAAGCTGTATGTTAAACGTGAGAATTTCAATATTATGATCGTGAGTGTTCCCTTTCTTTAAAGTAGCATCCCTGTTTCCTCAATTACGGAATTCACACGCTTGTTCCGAATGTCACGATATCTAAGATAGATAATATCGAATGCTGAAGGACATACAAAACGCTTCGAGAATTGCAGGATGAATGATGATCAATACTATGGACAAATTTTATGGCTGCCATCATGATCTCAGTCGAAAATATTCTATTCCCTTGTGCGATATGAATATCAGCGGGTTTTTTGTATAATTATGTCCACTAGCTGTGTGTTTTGGGGTTTCCTTGTCGCTATATGTATCTCGGTTCTCACTTTGAGGGCCTGGCTAAGTTTGACCTATATTTCTATGGCGGGTGATGTCGATGAAGAAGTACACGGATACACTAGTACTTCTATTACGGAGTTGCTGTCACCCATAATATAGCAACTGATATGGGATCTTGTGTATTTTATGATCTCGTCTTAGTACAATCTCGCTCCTAGCCAGCTTCTAATTAAACTGAATACTTTTACCGGCCAACAGGGCTGTTATAGCAATGTTGGAATTCAGAATCATCGTAAACAGTTTTAACAAATTTGGTCCTCAACCATGGTCATCGATGTTTGACAACATATTCAACAAATATGGTTAAGTGTTTCGTGCTCATGTCATCAGTGAGGTGCCTTCCTATGCACGTGAGTTTAGCAATACTCATTTAACTAGTCTGATCCATTATCCCTGTGTGATTGTTAATGAGATCTTGACCTGTTTTCTCGTATATTATAATATACCAAAGACTCGTTTCATATGAAATTATTATACTCGTTTAATAAATTCAATTTTACATGAACACGAGTGTTAGATCCTCTATAAAGTACACTACATCTTATACATTGTTGTGTGGCCGTTACCGGCAATGGCGGATCCAGAGGGGTTTTTTGGGCTTCAGGAAACCCCCCCCACTCACCCTGGGAATTTTTTTTTTAAATCATGTGTTTTCACCATTTTCCGCAATTTTTTACTCACATGGAACCCCCCCCCCAAGATAGGTCTATCTGGATCCGCCACCGGTAGCCTTGTAACATGTATTCAATTTGAAATACGTTGTTTTTTACTACCTTTGTAATACATTCTTGAACATGAAGTGTAATAAATGCAGCTATACCAACACTGTTATTTATTATTGTTATAAATCACAAGCTCCCTTTATTACGCGGATTAGTCCAAAGTATGGTGTTATTGATAGTCCTCCGTGAAATGTTCCAGCAGAAAGTATTGCCAATTAAACAGAGACACGATTTCTCCTCCGTGATCATATATTGCTCCCGATCGATAAAATCCAATGAGAGAAGAAAGGTTACTTTCAATATTTGATCAGACGATGCTATTGTGTACCTGCAGTGTGATACATTTTCAAATAACGAAAATACAGGACGAGTATGCGACAAACATCAACAAAAAGTCCGTGGTAAGTTCCGTGTTCAAATGAAAGAAATGAAATCCGTAGTCCGAGTTGCATCCTCTTACCCATCATTACGTTGATTATGGCCATTGTAACTCGTGGACACGTCTTTATGCTCTATATGTAAATTTAGGGGACTTGACGCATGATACAATGGCCAGACTAGAAGCTAATTACATGTTTCTATTACGATTCTAAGTGTAGTATAAAATGGTAATCGTGTGCTTTCCTTTCTGTGGCGTAAGCGTTTCAACCAATATCTTCTTTATGGAGCAGAGCATCATTGTTCTGTTAATTTCGGGAAGCGTGGGACGATTTATATTTACATGTACTTCGTCACTAAAATGTATTATTTTCACAAAATAAAATGTATGAAATGTTTTGTGGACTAAACCTCTATCTAATCTTTCAAACTAAGCGTAATTTATATACGCAAAACTGATAAGTACTTGGTAAAGCCGCTGTTCAACACTGATTATGTTAAATACAAGTCTACTTCATACCTAAACAGAACAGGATCAAGTTTCTCCCTTAAGATAATAAAAATGTGATCATACTGTCCACAAAGTTATATTGTCCTCGCAGATAATATTATCTTCAACATTACTACGTCACCCTCACAAGACCATAATTTATATCCTCAACATCACTAACCCTCACAAAATATTATTACCCTCAACAGAAATATGTCACCCTCACAAGATAATATTACCCTCAACATCACTGTCACCCTGACAGCATAATATTACCCTCAACATCACTATGTCACCCTCGGAGGACTATATTACCCTCACCATCACTATGTCATCCTCACAAGATAATATTACCCTCAGCATCACTTTGTCATCCTCACAAGATAACATTACCCTCCACACCACTATGTCACCCTTACAGGATAATATTACCTTCAACATAACTATGTCACCCTCACTAGATAATATTACCCTCAACATACATATAACTATGTCACAATAAATAAATAATTTTACCCTCAACATAACCTTGTCATCTTAACAATATTAACCTCAACATCACCATATCAGCTTCACAAGATCATATTATCCTCAACATAACTATGTCACCCTCACTAGATAATATTACCCTCAACATAACCTTGTCATCTTAACAATATTAACCTCAATATCACCATATCAGCTTCACAAGATCATATTATCCTCAACATAACTATGTCACCATAACAAGATAACTTTATCCTCAACACTACCATGTCATCTTCACAAGATCATATTTCATTAATATCTCCATATATCCCTCACAAGATATTATTATCCTCAACATCACAAGACAATTTTACCCTCAACAAAGTGTTGTGCTTAACCAATCATTTTACACTTAACATCATAACAGTTATCAAATTCACAATATGATTTTGATCTTAAGGCATAATCACATCAGCATGACAAGATCATTTTGCCCTCAAGGTCACAGCAAGATCATGTCTGATCCTGAAGGTCATTATATCTATTCTGCCTTATAGATTTTTAATGGAATATGGCAAGGTCAATCTTTTTTCGCTACCTCCACAGATCATATTGATTTCAAGGTCATATGGAATGCAGTGAGGTCAATCTTCTTTGTGTGCTATACCTGATTGGTGTTGGGTTTACATCAGTATGAAATGTCAATTTGAATTAGTTTTACTCTGTGTATGTATGATATATATGACTTCTTGATAGTTATCTTGGGCTTGGTTAGTGGGAAACATGAAAATTTGTCACCCCTTAACATCTAAGAACATGACTTACTGGGGTACATGTGGTGGAACACATTTTATATATCCCTGTATAAACTCCTAATGAAAGTGCTGTTTTAATTATTGAAACTACTCTAAGGATATCCTTTTTTCTGCAAGATACTTTTTGTATTACATGTATCTAAATGAAAAAAATGTGTGACAGAATGAAATAACTTATACATTAATGTCAGTTTCACTATGAGTCCAACAGTTTATTTAACGTAAATTCACAATACAGAATTGTAATGATGTACAATGAATCAAACTGATAAACTAATCTAATCTTATTCATTCTTTTATTATCTTTTATTCCAGATGTTACAGAAGTAATGATCCTCGGAATCCTTAGGGACTCCAAAGGGGCTGCATCAATATCAGGAGTCGCTACACACACTCTAATACATCATGTTTGAATACTGCTGGTCTGAGTAAATATAAACATGAAGAATTAATTGTTCTGTAAACATTGGAGGCTATGCCTGTGGAACACTGCCATGTATCAGGAGAGTTCATTGACACTATAGCCCTAGTAGTGTCGTTGGTTATCTTAGACCAGACATTGAATGATTGAATATAAATAAAATACTTTTGTATCTTATGTCACCTGCCAAATGCCAGTTATGTTTGATATACATTAGTGCTATTGCCTGTCTCAGACCATGAATGTTGGAATGTTTTACACCTCCTGTATGTATATTGTCATATTATATCACCTGCCTCACTACCATATTACTATATTTGGTAATATTTAGGAGCATAAAAATTACTGCTGATGAATGAATCATACCCTTATTTCATTACTACAAAGTATAAATTACTACAGAACATACAATGTTTCTCCTGCCTATAAGGACCAAGACATTCCAGGGCCCCCGCATGACTTGCATCATGACAGCAGAGACATTCGACGTAATCCATTTCACCAAGAACTCATACCAAGGGACACGACTCTCGGGATCCCTGTACCATCGAACGGTGATATCTACGTTTCATCGGATGGCGTACCGCCTGATGATGGCACTGATGTCGATGTTGTTGTTCATGGTTATGTGTGTGATATTTGCTGTCAGCTACGTTTCCATTCACATGTTCCTGAGGTTTCAGATCTCGTTTACAGTGATTCTTGTGAATGTACGGCGTCAACCCATCAACTTTCGCTATGCAAATAACTACTCGCTACTATTTCTCCACATTCTGTTAATGTGTATTGGTGGTTTTGGATACATATGTCTTATTTATGTTGATATTTGATTGAAATAGTTCTTGTTATTTTTTGTTCAGGTACATTAAATTATTCATTTTGTTGAAAAGTTGATTCATTGTTATCTGTTTACCTATAACTTATCATTTAAGATTAACACTCTGTATTTAACCAAAGATGTATAAAGTCCTTCTTTATTTGGATTATTGTTTTGCTGAGATATACCTGGTAAAGGCAAGTTAAAACCTGCTGCAGTAAAATGTATGATTTTCCAATATTTTTTCTTAATCATATTTTTTTCATTTTCAACCAATTATGCCGACAAACAATTAAATCTAACATATGGGTTAATGCCTACATGCATTTCTCTCTAAAATGTAAAACATTATATTCTAATAAGTTATAATATCTGGTAATAGAAAGAAATGGAAATCATTTTATACATAACAATAGAGTTTGCTTCATATTTGCAAGATCCATTTTTGTGTGGGTTGATCAAGTTTATGATATACATGAATTTATTTGATATAAAGTTGAAGATAAGTGTAGAATTAATTCCAGAGATTTGACACAATACACATAATTATGACATTGTTTTATAAAGTTCCATATTTTAATAGTTGATATAAGAACATATTAAGATGTATGAGTGGGCAGTTAAGTTTAAAATACAGTACAGTGTTTTAGACATCTAAAACTGAATAGGCCTTCGGGTATTTTTCTGTTGGAAGTGGGTAGATGTCATTCAATTGAATAAATATGAGAAAGCTGTCCACAGAGTAAGTTAAATTAAGCTGGATTAAATATCTCTTTGCCTGATGCAGAGTTCTGAAAAAAAAATTCTTAGAGTTTTCAACAGTTTGACCTCTGTGACTTTGAATATAGGTCAAGCTCATTTCTTTTCTCAAACTTTGGAGCATTTATTGCCAGCAAGTCATTGGCTATATATATACCCGTTAAGGTTCACATCTAGGTGTTTCAGGAAAAGGTTTTTGGGTGTTTAACAGATTTAAATAACCCCTGTGGTCTTGTATGAATATCAAAGTCAATATTTTGCATCTCTGTAGCACTCCATGTTTACAAGCTACTGGCCAAATACTGTGACTTTATTCCCTTTTGTTTTTCCGACAGAGGATATCTTGAGTGTTTAAAAAATTAAATATTGAATATTAAATATTTTAAAGTGTCCCATAGAAGATCCAGGTATAGATAGATTTTCTTTCCTTCACAAACCTTGTTGTATATTTACTAAGGAGTTTGTTATTTTTCCTGTTTTACGTCCTAATAACAGCTAAGTTAATTTAAGGACGTGCCAGGTTTTGTTGGTGGAGGAAAGCCAGAGACTAGTTTCCAGAGTAAAACCACCGAGATACAGCCATAACCTGGTGACTAACCAACGTAGGTCTTAACATCGCGACCCAGTGGTGGAGGGCTATTGGTACAAGTAGCAGAATGTCAGATGCCTTAATTAAATATAACCACTTGGCCACTGCAGCCCCTTTTTGACTAAGGATGCTATAGAATAAATATCAAATCATTGAATGGTCAGATTGATACAAGTAGATTTATATAGATGCCTCAAAATCCCCCCCACCTTAATGACCAGCTCCTCCTTTTAGTACATATCTGACTGAATCATCACCTAGAGACACTACCTACCAAATTTTGTTGTGGTTTTTGAAAAGAAGAGGTTCAAAGAAAAAGTTCACGTATAGACGACAATAATAATGGATTTCAATACCTTACTTGCCCCTTGGGCCGGGTGAGCTAAAAATTATCATAGCCCTAAGACTTCTCTTTTTCTCCAAAGATAAGTGTGATCTTATGCAAGTGAATGAGTAATGTAAGTATTTTGATCATCATTTATTTATATAAATACTTGTACGAGATATTAACTTCTGATCAAGCCTTGAAGTTCATATACATGTTTAATGTAATTTCCTCTTTGATGATATGAACAAAACAATATACATTGTATACAATGGGGATGGAGACCTAATGTCCCTGCAAAGAAGTCAGTTCCATAGTGGCAGTAGGAATCTTGGGGTGGATACCTTAATGGTATTCAACAGTGCTCATCAGGGAACACAGTACAAATGAAAATAGAAATGATGAGCAGTGGTTATGTTGCTCATCATTTCTATTTTCAAAACAATATACAGGAAACAACTATTATACTAGTAAAATAACATTTTTTTCCCAAAAGAAAGAAATGAAAACAAATAAAATTCATGGAATCACAGTAAGACATGTTTAGCACAAACACACAGGTAACAAGATAAACAATACAAATCCTCTTGCGTATACATCAGTCTGTCAGAGAGCATATATAATTTGCATCCTGTCAACAGTCTCTAGTTACTTATTTTCAAAGGTAAATCAAACTTTGAGTTGAAATAAACTTCACTGTCTACTACTGACATTATATCAATTAACACTTATGATAAACTTTCCAGCAACACATGGACTTTATTTTAACTTTCTTTTTTGAAGTACATGGTAGTTAAAAAGAGGCCTAAGGGAGAGTTACTCATCTATTTTTGAATTTTATTTATCTGATAGGTTGAAAAGTTGAAAGTTGAAAGTAGAGGACATTTTAAACATGTTTTCCTATTCCACATATTGAGTCTTTCCCCTCTTTACCCAATTTCAGGAGAAGTGTTTTAAAGTTTAAAGATACATGTTTTTTTTCTTTTGATCTACCCCCCCGCCCCCCAACCCAAATTCCTCTGTAATGATGAGCACAAGATGCAACCATTAAATTTAATGCTATTGGCCCAGCCAGCAATACAAATGTGTATTCAAAATCCTAATCACCATTCAAAACCAACAGTCCTTTATAAGAAAACTTGATGATGGATGGACGGCCAATGGTGTACTAAGGGATAAGCTTGCTAGCACTTTTATTTGTGCCAGGTGAACAAAACCAATACAATCACACAATGCATCAATATTGCAGCTTCCTGATAATGAAACAACAAAGACAGCTTTCATGCTCAATAAAAAGTCTTGCATTCTAAAAGACATCTAAAATAGCATCAGCATCATTCTACCAGCACCATGTAGTCTTTAAGAGTGGAAGGGATGGGAAGTAGATTCACTTTTGTGTAAAGTTTTCCTCGGAGTTCCGGAGCCTCACGAAGGGCAGTCCTACACATTAGCTTCAGAGGCTGGACTCTGCTGGCCAGTGAAGACAGATACTGATGGAAATGGGTGTGGTCCTCGTCCTCCTTGGGAACACAGTCTCTGAGTGCTAAGACCCCACCTACAGATAACACAGGAGCCAGGAGTTCTGCTAGCTGTGTAAACACTGGCCCACTGGACACTTTACATGCGTAACGCACATATCGGTCATGTTGTTTGTTTTTCCTGTTAAAAGTGGATCCAGCCTTGATTAAAGTCTGTACAAGTTGTAAGCTTTTGTCTGACAATGGCTTTTTTCGATGTAGGAAATGATTCAGCTCATAACACATTGCCATTTTACCTAAAAATGCACAAGCAGAAATTTAATTACAAAATTCAAGCTTTTATTAGCACCTTTTAAGACCTTTTCTGGTAAAAAAATTTATCTCCTTCCATTTGTAATTATTCAAAATACAGAAATCAATCATATTTTATGTCATTTGTACATGAACATTGATTGTCAAATATTAAATTCTGTACTTTATTTGTTCTTGTTGTAATAATATAAATGATTTATTGAGAAATAAAAACTTCTAGCCAACATTTTTATCAGCTAAAACAATCTGAGGTATAAATGAGTAACTGTAATGCACTACTTATTGTTTACAGTTAAGAAAAGCATTGCTTGAAGTTGTTTGAATGTTTTAAGATTTTTGCTATTGAATTGTAGTAACAGTGACCATTTTAGACTTAACAAGAGGCTCAAGGGGCCATAATGCTTACAAAAGTTTCATGACCTGATCAAATAGCAAAGGAAAAAGATAATTTAAACCGTGTTTCAGGTCATCACAACTTGCTTTTAATTTCTCAAAGATTTTCAAAATAGTTGCCATATTTGATTTTAAAAAATTCAGCAAAATCTGCTCAGTAGAATTTGAATTATAAGTTTGAAAAATATTCTAGAGGTCATTGATGGTGGTCATATTAGATTTCAAAGCAGAACATTAGTGAATAAAATCATTTCTTTTTAGTTTCATTGCATTTACTTCAGAAGAACTTGATTTTGAGTTCAAAATATGTTTTTAGATTTTCTAGGTGGCGTATACGGCAGTCATACTGAAAAAGTCAAATCAGCTCCAAAATAACAAGAATCAGTCTCCACCATTCACGGATGCAAACACTAATATCCATTAAATTTCAGTGAAACTTGCTCAGTATAAAGGGAGTTCAATATATATTTTAAAGATACAAAAGTATTCTATGCAGATATACACATAAAAGTATCTACATGTATCTGTATGTAGATATATACATTAACCAGTAAGGTTTGTACCTGTTTTGTCCTCTACATTCGCTGACAAGCCTCGATACAGCAGCTGAAGGGCTATCTCATTCCTCAGTGTCATGTCCTGTTTGAGGTTACTGCAGATGCAATGTAGGGCTGAAACATGTTATGGCCATCATACTTGGTCATTTCATGCAATTCTCACACAGATACATTGTGTATATGAGCTTTAATTAAGTATTGGTTGGATTGAATTCTTAACTAGAATTGTTGGAAAATAACAAATGTAAACTTGAAAATCAAACAGAGAATTTTAAAAATTAATGCAGGGGCAAGTTCTGAACCTAAAAGAACCTTTTATTTTTTTTGAAAGTTTCAAAATTTTGATGAGTCCTATATTACTAAAAGATATATATGTACATAGTGGGTTTTCAGAAAGTCGGCGAGTCCTACCTAGAAAGCAGGAGTTCAGGACTCAAATATTTGAGTTAAAAAATCACTGGTCACAAGCTGTGTCTAGCGGGTGTAGGATATTAACACTACGTTATGAAGTGTGACGGACACCCTTGAAAATGACTTAACTAATTTTATGCAATGTTACAGGTCAGAGCATCAGGAAGAACAGGTCATCTGTCTAAACTGACTATTGCCTGGTCTAGCTGGCTGACCGTGCCTGGTCCTGGTCATTTCGTCAAGGAAGGGGAAAGTAGACCCCTAAAAGACACAAGGTGTGGGGCAGAGCAAACGGAAATCCTCTAATTAACTATATAGCTTAATTATAGTATGACAAATGGTTACAATTACCAGTATGTCCATCCTGATCCCTGAGTGAAATATTACAGTTGTGGTCGAGTAGATATTGGACAATGGACAGAGCTTCAGGACAGTCACAGCTGCATGACTCCATTAAGGGTGTACGTCCTAAAAGTAGAACACACATGATTTAATATATTAAAGTTTTTACAGCTGCACTTAAGTCAATATCTTGAAAACTGAATATTATAGAAATTCAATGTGAGATGTAAAACATGAAAATTTACAAAACGATTTAAAATACTCCTGGATTACATATCAAATAATCTTAATATCAAATGTACTAATGTTGGGCAAATATCCAGAAATAGGTCAGGCAGTGCAGTGGTTCTTGCACTCACCTATTACCAAGACAGACGGGGTTTCAAGGATTGGTCAACTGCCATCCTCAATATCCTGGGGTTATGCTCACTTTTGCTCTCTACACTCCAGGAATATGTCATAGCAGAATTGAAGGTTCTGTGTGCACCACCTAGTTGACATCCTCGATATCCAGGGGTTACGCTCACTTTCGCTCTCTACACCCCTGGAATATGTCATAGCAAAACTGAAGGCTA
>JAULCA010159948.1:6767-28788 GCA_032360845.1 Crassadoma gigantea | reverse complement strand
TTGTTTTGATATTTGAATACATATATCACATTGTGGTTCTTTTAAAGCTCATCAAATTATTTCGATCTGATAAAATGATATGCATATATATCGACTTGTATCTGAAGTACCTGCGGGTCCCTCTGGAGCCCCAGTGTTTACCACCACGCGGAGTTTGATACTTAACAGCTGATCGGTGCGAGACTATTTATTAAGACAAGCAACAGGTTAGGAAGAAGGTCCGATATAGGTGATCCCTGATACGGAATACTTCTGATGAAAGTGTGATTATTTTTTTTTATTACTAACCTTCTCGTCATCGAGGAAGTTTCTTCACTTGGTGTCAATTCGTATTTATTTTATCAGCTAGTCGATGAGGGTAGCGTTAAGCTGTAAACTCCAACTTTGCCAGCTATTCATTGTACCCGACTTATCAAGCCTGTTTTCTGACATTAAGGCAATGTGGATTATGGTCAAGTATATGTAAGTTTTCAAACATTTAAATTGATTAAACTTGGCAGTAAATGTGAAAGTATATTTGTAGATCAAATCTGAAACGTTTCGATTGACAACATAATGGGAAGCCGTCCATACCGTTTTGTTGCCTTGGTGATTGTGGCCAGCATTTTGATTTCATTGCCACGAAAAGTTCATTCAGGCAACACTGGCCAGAATCTTTCTGACACAGAAAAAGCTAACTGGACAGTTAATTTCTTCAGTACTCATGACCAATTATCCCACGACGTTTATGAGTCGGCAATAGCTGCTGGAAACTTTGTTCAACATATTTCACTGGGAAATACATCAATAGCTAAGGATCTCACGAACGCAACAGTTAGCTACTTGTTGAAGGCCATGCCAGATTTGCTCCAAAACCAAAGTTTTCAGGAAATCGTTAAAGCATTAGTGGAGGAAGCTGTAAAAGCTTCTCACCTGTCTAACGTAACAATCGATACATCTAAACCAATTCAAGATGCGGATATCCAGAAGATTGTATCAAAGTTTAACTTCGCTGCAGCGTTAACACGAAGCATTACACTCGCCAAACCTCTTATTGATCATTATAGACAGGTAAACGATTCTACTCTCTTTATCATGGTATTGAACAAGGTGATCGAAGTAGCTGCAAATGGAAATTATAATCCAACATTCCAGGCAGTCATGGCAATTGTCATAGACGAACTTAGCCAAGGATTCGAAAAGTCGGGACTTCAGCAGAAAGGTCCTGGATTCCTGAACAATATCAATAACACAGCAGCCATTGTACGTTCTATGGTCATGAGTTTGGATCTTCAGAGACTCATATCTAGGTCATATAACGCTAGCAAACCCGTCCTCGATCGTTTGTACGGCGAGAATACAGAGTCCATTTACGATTCATTTACAACGGCCATGGCCAGTGCTAGGACACTTCAGCAAAATCCAATGTTCCAATACTTCTACAAAATATTCGAGTCAGAAGTTCTCAAAACATCCAATGTAACTGGCCAATCGAACGGAGAAGCTAATACGATGAATGCACTCATGAATTTTCTAAAGAATATGAGCATTCGTTCTACGATGATGTTCGTGCTTAGGTCTGTGAGCTCACGTGTAGTGTTACCCTACAACAGTTCGGCCGAAGAAGACACGATCAGTGGCGATTGTTACGAAGATATGATCGACTTTTTTGATGCGGCGAAACAGGGAAAGATGTGGGCATTGAAAAGTGAGTACATTTTTAAGTCTTCATAGATTTATTGAAAATTTAACGTTAGGAAAAACAAAGTGAGAAAGTCAGTCATAACGATAGAAAAAACGATAGAGCCGGAGAGTGTGAGGGGGAATAGTTTCAAAATATTTGAGTTGTTGGTTATCTCATTTGATCGCATTTATTGATTGGGAATCTCACAGCATTAATATTTTTTTCAAGTAGTTATGCGTCAAAATCGTTAGAATCGTTAAACTGTAAGCAGATTACAAATTTCTGCTTCCACGGTTTGATAAAGACTTTACCATATTTTCATTCAATAGACAAGCAATTGAGAATTGAAAGGTTTCCTTTAAACTTATTAATCATCCAAACTGACACTTATTTGTGAAAGTATTTCCGATCCTGTCGCGTAAGTATTGTTTGTGAGGTATTTAATTGAATCTGGATGGTGCGGTGGTGCAGTGGTAACACACTCGCATCTCTCCAAGACGGCGGCGGTCAACTCCCCGATTGGGTACGAAAAAATACCTGTTTGACCAGGTGGTTTTCCTCAGGCACTTTACCCACATTGAGATCAATGCGCTTCAATATCAACCAATAAGATTCACTTCTATAAGTTAAAAAAAACTTGTTTTTTTGTTCTCAACGTTTATTAAGTTTATAAGTTAGCCACTAAAGATTGGCCATCGTGTTTAATATAACTTAATCTATAGAAAACTCTCCATTTAGGTAGGTCTATAAAAGGTGAAGGGAAAGAAGGTGGTCATAGAAGATTATAAGGACGAAATGATGAAGAGTACAATGTTGTACTGTGTTACTTCGTTTGCCATTGATAGGGCCGTTATATCGTTATAACGACGTCCTTGTATTGTAGCTACGAGGTTGTGTTCGTTTCCAATGTTATGATGGAATTTATGGAAGGTGTTCACTACCTTGATGCGAAATGTATTTTGTATATATCCTTTCCTGTTTCATTATTGTTTTGCTGAATATGTTTTATTTTTGGGGAATATTAACAAGTTTGAATATTAATGATATCTTTGTATTTACATCATTTTTTTCAAAGATCAGTTGGTTTAGTGCGGATTTGCATGATTATAAACTCATTAGCATAACTTAACTGTTATGCATAATAGCTGTTTAAGCATCGCTCTAATTCAATGATTATGCATTCAGAGAGAATAGTTAGGCAATTAATTTTAAACAACTAAGCGATATTAGTAATGCAATTGGTTTTATACAAAAAAGCGATATGCATAGAGATTATAACAATGTTAGCTGGGACCGTCATTCAAAAAGATACCCAACTCAGTAACGACTAAGAAATAGATCACGAATGTTAGCTTGACATAGTTTGTTCGGAACTGTGAATACCGTGTAACGATTATTGAATGTCGTAAATAAGTACCGCTGTGTCATTTAATGAAACCAAAAACTCACAAACATGCCACACATCCAATTTCTGTGATTTATCTGTGCATGGAAGCACGTACAACTCGGAATTTGGACCCACCGTACCATTATCTATCTCTCATTTAAATCCTGGATTACCTTAGCACCACACAACGTGTTAAATAATTCGATAATGTTATGTAACCGCCCTTAACACTGACTCAGCTAGCACCACCCTCAATGACAACCCCAGTTTCACAGGGCAAAGTCCATAGAAATTCCTAAAATAATCTGCTTATCTGGAACACGTGAGTTTCTATTTTCTTTTTAAATTGATGAGATGATAACAAAATTTAATCGATTGAATTATATACAAGCGTCAATTTAAAGGTGGGTTTAGCAGTGTGCACGCAACTGTCACGTGCAATTTAGATAAACCGCATTTATTTTTTTAAGTTCTAGTTTCTTCACTAATTATATCGGTGAATGGTCTGTTTTGGCTATTTTGTGCACATATAAATATCAACATTTATTACAAGCAGGTGTTTGTTTATCACTTACCTGTTCTTTTCTCATAAAATTCTCCTTTATACGCATAAGTATTTTTATAAAACAAGGTTATATAAATACCTAATTAGATGACGAAAAATTAAGAATTCTGTTACATAAGATCATTGAAAACAATGTTTTGTGCGTGATTATTTGATAAGGTTTGCCGAAATTGATACTCTGTTTATAATGAAATAATAAAACTAAATAACAAACAAGATGATCGGTAAAGATAATTGAAAGGAAAATACGTTTGTCAAATTATCGTAGCATTTGTTCAGGATTATCGAAAAAAGAGTTTGAAAGACACAAAAGAATAGTTAATGTCGTATTAATACACTTCTTACACGCTGGCAAAGCCGTTAGATAAAAGCTGTAAGTATAGGAACAGTCACAATACCGTCAGTTTGACGCTGTAAGTATAGGAACAGTCACAATACCGTCAGTTTGACGCTGACCCAAATAAACTTTACTTCCCTACCTGACAGCCATTCATCTAAATAATTGGTAATCAAATGATTAGTTCGGCTACTCATATTTCCCTTTGATGTCAAAAATAAAGATTTAAAGTATATTTATGAAGACGATATTCTTTAAACCTATTTAAAGGACGATGTATGCTGACAAGACAATAAGAATCGCAATAATAATATTGCACAGCCTAGTCAGGTTGTCAACCATTTCACGTGGAACTTTATCATGAATGGTCGTCAAAAATACGTTTTTTCATACGAATTAAAATGGTAAAAAGCAAAAAAGATGCAGTTAATTAAAATAATCATAAAATCATCTTTTTTTTTCAAAGCACGAGATTCACAATAGTCTTATCAGTAATATGATCAAAGGATTTTAAAAGCTTACTTACACAACCTATAGTCACTGATAAAATTCGGTCAAAACAGACAGGCGTACTTAATTGTTATTGCCAAATATTGTTATGTCCTGAGGTCTGATCAAAGCTTTAGTAATAACTAATATCTACGCTTTTTTATGATATCGGTGCTGATATAGATGTTTAATGACATTTTTTTTGAGGAGCTTTAAAAATAACGTGATTGTAATTTTTCAAAACAGCTAGGTCCCTTTTACCGTTAAAGTTTATTTGTGCATTTATAACGCTAACGCTTTTAATGGATGGCTTCATTGAAACACTTAATAGGCTGTTAAAGACGATTTCGTGGAATTGTAATTCTGGTGTTCATATTGCCATTTAATAAACGTTAAGTTATGCATTTTATATTGATATAAGGATTTCAATGTGTTTAGACAGATAACATATACATTTGATGCTCTGCTCTTTCATTCCAGAATTAGATTTGCTCAAATAACATTTTCCCTTCATTTTTTTTTATTTTTGACCCCATAAGCTTACAGTTACAACAAAGATAAATCCAACCATTTAGAATATCACGACCAAGAACATTAGCTTTAAAGTTGCCGTCTAGTGAGCTTGGGTACTTATTTGTTTGCAACACTGATTGGTTCTTTTTTCTAAGGGGTACAAATCTAACAACATCTCAATAGCACTCCCACACCTTCGTCCGCAGAAGCTCACCAAGCCTTGTCAAAGATTAACAGCTAAAGTGTAGTATTCCTCAACAAAACCTTCCATGTTGAAAAAGCCCACAAAACTTGTAATTAATAAATAGAGCGTTTTTCCAAAATGCATCAATAGTAAACCTTCCTTGTTAGGGTTAGGGTTACTTACACACAGCACAGAGCATTTATATATCAATAGTTTAACTCCCTAGAATAGAGAATGACCAGTTAAGATAATGTTAACCTCCCTAGAATATAACAAAGAACAAGTATACTTACAGTTCAGCTCCAAAATACTAAGCACGTTTTAATTAAACTCCCTAGAATACAATAGAGAACATTCAAGTTTAAAATCAATATCCCTAGAATGCAACACATAACAAGTATATTTGTAGTTCAACTCCCTAGAATACAGCAGCAAACAGGTATATTTTAGTTCAACTCCTCTGAATACAGCTGAAAACGAGTATATAGTACATTAATAATATCTACATAACAAGTCCATTGACAATCATTCTTCCCTATGTAAAACACCAGAGTTAACTCACATGATATATAAAGTACTCCCTAAAACACCACAGAACAGGAGCATTAGTAGTGAACATCATTCGAATACAAAATAATAATAATAATAATAATGATAATAATATCCAACATAAGCTACTTTCGCGCTTTACAGTAAATAGGTATACAATTAAGACAATTAGCATATACATTAAACAATGCAAGTTTGAGGATTTTGCAGGAGCTGCTCTTATCAGGCGCTAACTACTAGTCCTATGCCACCTGGCTAATATCTCCATATGTGTGTATGCCTGTGTGTGTGCTGGAGATGTTATGTGTTCTGTTTGAAGTGGGACCGTGCTTCTAACGGCATTTTTTATAGTGCCACCTCACTTGAATGCTATAGCACAGATACCGCAACACCCACCCCTGACCAATTTATACTCCACCTGGGTTGTTGGAGTTGTGTAGGCAGGAGAAAAAAACTTTCTCTAATAGCCATGCTTACGCCAACACGGATCGAACCCCGGCCGACTGCGTGGAAGGGCGGAGTGTTAACCACTCGACCAATCCGCCCACAACCGAACAATGTACTTAAAGTAATCTGGAGTTAAACTGATATCCCTATTATGCTAGTTTCCATCTTCCTCCGCTCTGTTATATTTCGATTTTAAAGTGTTTCCAGGTTTATCTTATAACCAGGGCGGTACTGCTATAGTATGGATTGTATAATTCAAGTCGTTCATTAACTAACTATTGTTAAGTTAATTTGGCAATATATGGAAAAAAATGATTTCTATAAACATGGTTGTCTCCTAGCTTAAGGTAAATAGTTACCTCTATGTTGGTTAAAGCATGATCGTTTGAAAAGTGGGTCGAATTATCCAATCTATGTATATTAAACATTCTAGCAAGTTTGTATTGGAACGATACTTTTCAGTGGTTAAGAGCAATGATTTATTGGACGATAAACCATGCTCGTGTGTATCGTTTTCCAACAGCCAAACAATTTTCCAAAAACTTCCCTATACAATTTACCGAATAACACGCGAGTCGCGGGATTAGTTTTATTTGTCGAAGGAGAGTACCTGCATTCATTTTAGTGTGTGTTTTGCTAGCGGACAAGTAAAATATATAGTTTACCTGTAGATCTACTTACACCCTATCAAATCCATTGTTAGAATAGTCCGCTGACCTGAAAAAGTGTTGAAATTCTGTAAAATGTTGATTGATGTGTTCAGCGATATTGATAGCTTGGTGAATTTGATTGATTGAAAAAAACAACTGTTGCAGTCAGTGTTTATTGTTTATCGAATGTAAGATAAAATATCCTTACCGAAACTATTAAAGTTAGATTGATATAATCAACGTGTGTGGCCTCTATTGATAATTTTTCAAATATTTTTGAATCCCGAAACAAACATATCTTAAATAAACTAGTAAAGAGAATCTAAACATCACTTATAGTTTTATCTGTTTACATACTCTATTTACAGGGCTTGATTCATATGGGAAAATACCTTCTGGTCTTGCACAAGGTAATATTAATTTCCTCGGCTCCTTTGACGAATGTCTAGATATCAGATCGGACATCAAATCCAATGAACTTCTTGGAGGCATTCGCAGAAATTCTCCAAGGTACCCACGATCCGTTGGATCCAAATATTGCCGTGTGCGTATACCTATTCCGAAAGGTATTATCGACGGATTAGGTGTGGTAAGTATATTTTGATACGATGTCAAAACCAGCGTTGCCTGCCGCTTACTTAGAGGTTTGATAATGCACAGCTTAATGATTTATTAAAACCAAACCTTTTTGTAAACAAAATTCAAAAGTTAACTTACTGTGATCTGATATCATACGGAGACACGCAAACGGGCTCTGACCATGTAGTAATTTCCGAAAACGTACTGCTCATTTCCAAAAGAATGACTTGGGTGTTGTTGTTGAATTGTTGATTGTTTTGAAGAAAAACATCAGGATGAAACAATCTTTAAAAAGAAACTGTTTTCGTTCATAGGAAAGGCTATCAACAGATTGTACCTCTTCTACATGTTTTTCTAGTAAACAAGAAGGATAAAGATTAGAGCTGGGGAGTAATTGTCCACTCATCAAGGATGTAATGTTTAAATGAAATAAAGTGATACGGATATATCACTTCCATGCAATATTCCACATCCCATCCGGTCTAAACCACAGATTTATTATCAGCTGCCTGTTTCTCACTTTACAAATAGAGTTCATGATATGTAGGTTTGTGGGATACGGATTTTCTACCCGGAGGTGCAGAATTCAGTGTAAGAACCTCGGCAAAAACACTCAATCGGCACACCAAATTCTGCACAAAAGGCTAGAAATATTCGTTACCTACACGCCTAAATATCATAAGGTACAAAGGGAAGAATATCCATATCCCAAATACCTATTAAATGATTAAAACTTTCCCCCTACCTCCTAACCAGAACTTGATTATCATTGCATATTGGAAGTGCAAAAAAAATATAAATATAATGATAGAAAGCAAATATAAAATTGAAGGCCATACTTAGAAAGAGCAGCAAAAATCATGACGTACCAAATGAATACCTAAGTAAAACACTCCATTTTAGGTCTTAGTCTCAAGCTAACGTAATACAGCGTGGCCGCGTTGGCGAAGTGGTTAAGGCGTCTGGCATTCTGCTACCACTAGCCCTCCACCGCTGGGTCGCGGTTTCGAGACCTACGTGGGGCAGTCTCCAGGTACTGACCGTCGGTCGGTGGTTTGTCCTTAAATGACCATAGCTGTTAATAGGACGTAAAACAAAAATAAACCAAATAAACAACACGCAATATAGCCGGGGTTCCTGAGGAGGTGTCAATTGCCGGAGGGCAAGTCTATCTCAGTCAGTAAAACGACGTTTTGACGGGTGTTTGATTATGACGTCATAATATAATGCTTTAATATGCCCTTATCTCGTCAGAGTGTTTTGAATGACAAATGTGTGGCTTACAAAGTAGAGGTAAGAAGAAAACCTTCTAACACTATCCAGCTTATCATATGCCAGAATCTGTCACGTGTTTCTTGTCTATCAGAAACCACAAACATATAACAACTGCCCAATTAAGTACCAAACAAGTACTTCCCTGACCCCTTTAGCTCCCAAATTACATAATCTAGAGAATCAATACCAGCCAGAACCTTTTGATGTGTTGTTTTCTAAAACAGTTTCCTTTTTTTTCAGGACACAAAAGGTATAGACTTAAGAGTAAGCTGGGGTATTTGTATTCCTGACACGTGTACAGGGAGCGACTTATACGGACTTCTGAAACTAGGTAAGTTGAAAAAAAACTATTCTCTGGACGATAAGCGTTTGCATACCGATTTAAATACTGATGTTTTAAATGTGTAAAAAGACAATTATCTTTTCTATCGCAGTTTAGTTTTTTTATATATTTACCACACCACTGGAGTATTAAATGTTTACGACTTCCGTAAGTCGATCTATGCGTCTCTCGGTCAGTAGGACATATTGGTTTATAATTTGCAATCAGTTCCTACTCACTACTATTAGAAGAAGTCCAACAGTCAAAAAATGCTCCTGTGTACACTTAACGGCGTTAAGATTATCAAATGTAGATCATAGTGATCTTTATTTTCTGCTTCATCGACGATGGTTAGCCTTTGAGCTACGCTGCAGTATTGTCATGTTTCTACTGTGTAAATAGCAGTAAAGAATAAAACGTACTTATAAACATGCATGCTCATTGTTTGGAGTGTCAAATTTATTAATGAAGTACAGCTATATATTTTAGTTTTTCGGATAATAAAAGTTTTGCACTCGATCAATGAAATCAGATAGGTATCAATAACCGAGTTCTTTTTCACAGATACTTTCAGAAATGCCACGTCGTTAGTAGATTCTGTTGATTGTTCCCTGGAACTAGACGTAACACAGGACCTGGGGGCAGTACTCACCATGTAAGTTCAGAGGAAATATACTTTGATTCGGAATATCGTTATGTCACACAAATATGTCCTATGATAAATTCGTTATGTCACGGTGTCGAGGTTATGGATATCCTAGAGATACGAGTTTAAGGGATATTCCAAATGTCCCTGTCAAAACATTAACTAGAAACATTCGAAATATTCCTGTCAGAAATGAAATACATTAAAAAAAACAGGATGGCAAAGTAAAATAAACAAGCGAACAATGTGCGATGAAAGCAAAATGTTCGAGAAACCTTAGTAACAAACCCACATAAAAAGATAAGATAGTGTCAAAGTGTTCCAAATAAGCTGTCACAAGATAGAAGAAGAAAATTATTGATAAACGCTGGTTTTGAGATTTTCCCCTTTTAGAAATGAAATATTCTAACATTTGACTAAAAAAATGAACTTAGAGATAAACAAGATTTTTGAGACCATATTTATATAATAAGAGAGGTAACATGTAAAGAAATTGTTAAAGTTGGTATTCCCACAAGAATTATCCATAGCATTCTGATTGGGATAGCAATGTTGATGGTAACATACTATCCATAGAAAACTATTTATTGAAATAATAAATCATGTGCTATTAGATCTTAGCTCTCGGACTTCTGTGGTCCATGAATTCTCATTAAGATAATCAGAACAATTTGAACATCACAATGAGGCAATACATCAGTAATGCTCGGTCATTACGGAGTTTGGACAAGATATAATTTACACCTAGAACTCATTCATGTATGCATTCTCTCCTTTCTGAAAAGCAACGACAAAATCTTCATACCGGTGTACTTACAATTAGTTTAGTAGATATGAATATGGTTTGTATAATATATTTCTACGAATGCAGATTTCATACTAGTTTGAATATTATTTTCATTCAATTAACCAAAATGTAGTAATAACTTATTTACGAGCGCAACAGACAATTTGTTTCATATATATCTTAACATGATCTGTATTTAAGTTATGTATTCCTGTAGCATGAAGGTAAATGTGGATACATTTTAATACAGACAAGACTTTAACCTTTTCTGGTAGATGTGCATCGAGTTTGCGTACAGAAGGGCCATAACTTGTATTGCAGATCTGAATAAAGTTTGAATACGAAAAGACTTCAATTAGTATGGCAGATGTGAATATGATTTGAATACAGGCACGATTTCAATTCGTGTGGTAGACGTGAATATGTAATCTTAATACAGGGATGCCTGAAACGTGTGTGGTAGATGTGAGTATAATTTGAATACGTACAAGCCTATAGCTGGTATAGTAGATGAGAAGATAGTTTGAATACTGGCACGCCTTTAACTTGTATGCTAGACATGGATGTTGTTTGAATTCGGACGCGCTATTTACTTGAAGAGTAGTTATAAATACATGTATATCATAACTAACATGACAGACATGGATAATGTGAAGTCTTCGGGGTTTTTTTTCAGAATACTTCTCAGTATTATCGCATTCCTTATGTTAACCGGAACGCTTTACGTTTCGATGGAGTCACGTGGTGTCTTCGCTGGCAATGATAAATCTGCTAATGCAGACAATGCCTACAGTAATCTAGCTTTTACAAAAGTCGACGAAAGTAAACCGTATCCTGCACTGAACGAGGTGAATGTTGAAAATGGGCACACCGCAAAAGAAGGTGGAAAGGGAAGAAAGGAAACTGGACTTCCTACAAGTTATGTACCGCACTCAGAATCGGATACATCTGCCTCAGACAAATCAGAGGGCACAACCGATCAACTTAACGGTGTTTCAAATGGCGAGACTGGTACCAAAGCTGTATCACGAACACAAGAATCCAATGCTAAACCATCACGACAAAAGAAAGAAGGTACCATCACTCCGATAATAACTCGAAAAGATCATAGATTTTTTAAAATAAATTTCATAGTACTTAACAGTGAAACCCAATGATAATACAGTATAATATTAATATTTTGGTACATGTATCTAGTTCTAAGATAACAGTTATGTTAGCTATTATAAGCTGTGACTTAAACAAACTCAACATTAAAATGTTTCGAGAAGAAATAAATAATCGCCGATATCACTGTAGAATGCCATTGTTCGAACAAACGATTTTTCTTTGTACATCGTAACCTTTCTAAACAGTTATTGAAGAATTAAACACTTATATTTAGCTTACAATTTCATGACAAGGGTAATTGATGAGGACGAAGACGCTTACACTTCCGGAACACCTGGTCTTTAATTTTTAATTGCTGTTATTAACCATTAACTACTCCCTTGTTATTCTGCTTTTTTATTTTTCTTCTGTCTAGGTGTTCTAGTCCGTATTGTCAAAGCGTTTGCCGTGCAATTAAACGCTCCAAAGATACTGTCCGGGAAGACTGGACTAAACTCAATCAAATGTATCCACGGAATCAAGTTCTTCAGTATCACATGGATAATGCTAGGCCACACTTATAACTACGGTATACTATCGGAAGCTTCGACGAGCTGGTCAGCAGGTAAACATAACAACATAGTATGATAACCCATAGGTACACTTTGTAATTAAGTCTCTCAAACGAAGTTGGGGACATATTGGTTTTACTCCGTTCATACTTCTTCTTCTTCCATAGTAAACCTTTGTCCGCGCGTTTTCTCAGAAAGTATACATTATATTCTAATGACACTTCACATAAGTATTGGGGCGTATAACTAGATGTGCAAGACACTTTGTTCTGATCCATCAATAAACATGATTGGTCGAAATTGAATCTAACTTGATATTCCGCTCAAATTACTGCGAACATAGCTGCGGAGACTTGGGAGGACTGACATCTGTAATGGTCTCCATTTCAATAAGTACTTGTTTTTATCATTATGGACTGATGTGATATGACGCCAATAAAGCTGAAACAATTACATTTGATATATTTAAACCTGTATTAGCATGCTCAATAATGTAGTCAATAACGTGTTAGAAGTACTAAATCTATCCATGGGTGGGCCGGCAAGAAATATGATCAAAAGAAATATAGAATTCAGAATATAGAATAGAGGTATATTAAAAAGACGTAAGCTAGCCCCATAAAGTCACTATTGGTATGGTTTGGTAAAATGATAGATACAAATTTCCAATAGTTGATCAACGTGTTAAATGGTATATCGATACTGTACTACGTTGAACTCCTTAGAAATTTACTTACATGTCTACCACATCAGTTATTTCTTTGATCAAACCAAGGTTTCTGTGTTACAATCAGATAGTTGAACATGAGATCACTTTCATGGGTATAACATATCGAATTGTATTTGCTGTTTTCTGTTTAATTCCAAAGATAACTCTTCGAATTGTACTTGCTGTTTTCTGTTTAATTCCAAAGATAACTCTATGAGATCTATACGAACTATTTCGAGAGTCCTCATACACAGTATATAACAATATATATGCAGTATACATAGCAATCCCGCGAATTAGGGTTTTCGCAATATATGCCAAAATACCATAGCCCAGTTGTTCAAAAGGTGATAAGCTTCATCACTCCCTTTAAGACAATTTTCAACCTCGAATAATTTGGTCAATACATAAGGAAAGAAATCGATTTAGGTGATAAGCTTCTTCATGTTTTAATGACAATTTGCAACCTCGAAAAATTTGGTCGATGCATAAGGTAAGAACAGCGTTTTTTGGCATGTTAATGGTAATATTTTGAAAATGCACAAACACTAGAATTGGATCGTATCACTGATAAAGCTTATCACCTTCTTTACAACTTGGCCGCATTGCGTCGAAATACGAGAACATCCACTACAGCACCACAAGCTCGGTCAGAATATAACATAATCAACTATAATACCACACACTCCGTCAGGATAAAACATATTCTACTATTACACTTCAAACTCCACTAGAATACAAATAACCCGCTATAACACCGTATGCTCTGTCCAGACAATCCATTTTATTGTCAGACATTCCATCAACATGTCAAATAATCCACTTTTACACCAGGCATTCCCTCAGAACGCCAGATAGCCTATTAGAGGGTCAGATGTTCCATCCGCAAGCCAGAGACATTATGTCCTATTACTAGTTAATTATTCAATTTTGTCAAAATGCTGCTAGTCCTTCAAAATACAAAACAAACCAACCTCTGTTTTACAGGAATCCTTAGTTATGGACAAATCTTTTGATTTTACTTTAGCAACTATTCCAACTGGGATTATTAATATGAGTGAAAGGCCGTTTTTAAAACTTGACATTACATTACGAATAGAAAGTTTATACCTTCAGTATTATTTTGGTAATATTTGACATTTGTTGAAGATGATCTTTATTGTATTTCAGTAAACTTTGTGGATGCATTCAGTATGATACAACGGTTTACGTTTCAAGCAGTCATTGCAGGAGGTTTTAGCGTCGACACATTCTTCATGATAAGGTAAGTTTGTTTGTATAGGGTTAACGTGTTCGCTACAAGACAAATCAGGTATTTTCAATGGTAAAAATGCGTTTGTAAAGCTATGAACGAAATTTAAACAGCGTAAATTCAAACCATCTCTTCTCACCTTGAATATCACGAGACAACTGTTAGAAGCAACATTTTACATTTTCGTAACGTTAGCCGTTCCAAGTACCTCTTTTTTGCACAGTTGACAAAGATACTCCAGTACAGACAATATGAAAACAAAAATCTGTATTAAGGTCATTAAGGACTAAAAATGTCAAATGTAAGTATCCTGGAATGACATTAAAGCAAGTTGTTACCACCATGAAAATAAGAAATGTCGTTTAATTCACAAATAAAGATGGATGCATAGGGATTTATTTAGCTTACTTAGCAGAGGACACATAAGAAAAAAACACGATTCTGCGGGGACCAATATAAGCTGCCTCTTACAATAGCAAACACTGAAATACAGTTAGTTATATATTCTTACCTAGACCATGCAGTGATCTGATGAGGTTAGAATGACAATTTTGTTTCACGAAACAAGACATACATGTTTTTTTCACGGTATAGTTCTCTCCTTCGTACACTTTATTTTCGGTGGTGACTCCGAAGGAATCTCTGTTCATCATTTTGTCAGAATAGTATGACCTTATTAAATATCATTAAATCATTTCCAGGCTATGACTTTTGAAATTTGTGCTTTGAAGTTGTTTTTGATAGTCCCATCACATCACCATTGAACAACATTTACATTTGACCATGGCAGTTGAGATGACGTATATCATTTGACAAATGAACAAATGTTTTAACAAACTTATTGATAAAAACTAAAAGGAAAACGTCACATACGACTTACAGCTACACGTTCATGTCCAGGAATAGCATTACCTTTGTACATTTAGAAGGGAGCGTAATCATGTTACGTGCAGAATCGATAATCTGCTTCTTTGTTATTGTATATATTACTGTTTCATTTGTACAGTGTATTGGTAATACCTTGTCTTCGTAATGACTGATGTGCTCAATAAATCTCGGCCTTTTCTATGGCTTTTTGTTCTCATTTTTAATTGGCTGGGATATATTAAAGGAAGTGTAACGTTCTAGAATACAAAAAATATTAGTAAGATATAGACTGTAAGAATTGAAAAATAACTCGTCTAATTTCTTTTATCAACAGCATGGGGAATATAACACAAATACACACAAACACATGATCGTAAATTATAAAAGCATTATTAGGTCTCGGTTGGTCAGAGTAATACTATGAGGTTCAGGATTTGAGTTCTTGTCTTGTCCTGGGGTTTGTTAATAAGAAGACTGTTGTTACCTACTGTCTTATTTTATTTCTTATTTGATAATAATATTGTATTTAATTCTATCAAAACCATGACCATGCAAACTACAGCAAACCACTAACAATTGTTTTTATCAAATACAGTGGGATGTTGCTGGCATATATTCAACTGAAACAAATGGCAAAGCTAAAACCCCATGCGACTGGACCTAAGATCGGCACTTACGTCATGCATTATTACTTTCACAGATTCTGGAGGTAATGGAAAAGAGGATATACTTAAGATCAATTATAACTTCATAAGTGTCACGGATCATTGGTCTATTGCCATACAGCCTCGATAATGTATTTTTCAATCCATCAATATCCCAATATTCAGCTAAAATCTTCAGAAACCATCTGTAGATAAAAAATATCAATATCAAAATATAGAAACTGCGATTTTTTAGAAGTAGACTTTTATAAATAGTATTTGTTTATATTGATAATATTGTGAATATCAACCTTAAACAAGCATTTACAATTTCGGAAGCCGACAAATCTTGACGTGATTTTACTGCTTTTCCTGTTTGAAGTCTCAATGTTCAGTTCCAATTTTTTGTTTTATTTATCTGTATGTCAATTTACATTTAAAACACATCGCTACATGAACTAAATGGAAACATTATTGTATGGATTCTACTGTAAAACTTAAACGGAATTTTTTCTATGATAAGTTTGATAACAATCTGACTTAAAGTTATTGTTTTAAGGTTGACGCCAATATACGCAGTGGTTCTCCTTATCTTCGCAACACTACTCCCGTACATAGGTAACGGTCCACTGTGGCCAAATGTGATACAAACCTCAGAAAACTGCAAGGAATCCTGGTGGACAAACTTGTTATATATCAACAACGTCGCCAAAGTGGATCAACAGGTATTTTAATTTCAGTACATGTCACTGTTTATTTACCGATTGTAAACTTTCAATCGTCCATCTTAGTAGATATCCAATCGCAGTGGAAAAGCAGGAAGCCTATGATTATCTAAGGTCTGTTTTTCTTATTTAGATGTATAAGCTTATTAAACAAACTATTTGGCTAGTACTACTTATACTGATAAGCCAAACAAGTATTCTTAAAAGAAGTTTATTAATGCGCCGACTGTCGTAATAAGTATTTTCTCATTCAGCAACTATGTATGGTCTATATGCTAACATGATTTTATTTTTCATTCTAATTTTCATTTAATAAATATTTGAGAGTATTCAAGGAATATTTTTTTATAAACGATCCAGTCTCCATGCTCAAGTTGAAAGATTCCCTTGTAAATTCGCACCTATAAATCGTTCCTGAGAATTACGTTAGTTTGGTTTCATTCCTACAGTGTATGGGATGGACTTGGTACCTGTCTAATGACATGCAGTTCTATGTCGTGTCCATATTCCTTCTCTTCTTTATGACACTGTAAGTATAAAAGGTTTACGATAACATGTATAACAAATATGATTATATTATGAGAACGATGGTTTTATTTTATTGGATGACCTCACATAAATAACAGATCGCATTCGTACGTAGTCTCATACTGATGTTACCAGATGACAACGGGATTACAGCGTATCTGACAGTTACTTCGTCTGAGCAAGCTCTTATCCAGAAAATAACTCCTTAACCGCCATTTTAATGACACAACCAATGACAAGGTATCACGTTGTACTGTCAAGGTCATTCATTTGAATCTTTATTGAAGGGCACGTTATGTCCCGTGAAATCGTATGTTCCTCCTCTTTCACGGTATTTTTAAAACTTATCCTGGTAATGTCTATTATGAAAATACAACGTGTTTCAATGAAACTTAGCAAATAAGCAAAGAGAAGTTTTAAATAGATAGCGTGTCACGGTCGACTGGTTGAAGAAAACAACTCCTAAGGTCGTCTCTTAAAAACATAAATTATTATTTTCTTAGTTTTCATACAAAACACCCCTATTCTTTTGGTTTGAGTATTCTATCCATACCTCTATGATAACAAATTCCAAGGAACTATCATAAATGGTGCGCAATTCATTTCGTTATTAACAATAGCCTTTTTGACGGTTTTTTCGGGTTTTGGACGACACTACCAGTGTATAAGTTGATCAGTGTTTATAGACGCTATTTCATTTTACGCGGATTTCTTATGAAGATTAGTTGTTGCCTTCGTTAAGCGATGAAGGGGGAGGGGTATTTTTTTCATTTCCAAACCTTTGTGTCCCCCTCACATGTTCACGAAAGTGATATATTTTTGCAGCGTTTCTGTATCGCTTTGCTAAGTAATTGATGGTGGTTTTAATATTATTTTATTATTATTCACCGGGAGATAACACACACTTTTATATGGCTTGCGATTCTTTTACTTTTACACCCTGATGAAAATATATATGAACGAAGCCTTCTTCGCTACCTACTAGTAAATAAATAGGATAGCCAAAATAATAAGACAATGCTATAATATGTTCATTATATTCAAACAGGTCTTTCCCGCTAGGAGTCGCAATTTCTACGCTACTGCTTCTGGTGGGCATCGCTGTTGCGACATGGCAAGAATACGTTTACAATGGAAATTTCTTCACGTGAGTATCGGTTTAGTTTTAATTAGAATCTGTAGAATGTTTCAAAACCATAGTTTAGCCGGAGAGAGTGTTATATGTCATCTCTTATTTATTAAATAAAAGACCTGTTTGATGTGAAACGGATACCATCTGTGATAAACGGGAATTTGGACCATTTCAAAGTGACTGGGTTCGCTCCGTTGTTTTGTTAAATGCGTTATCTTTTCTTTTATTAAGATCGTTGTTTATATTTACATCATTTAAGCAAATAGTAACTTTTCGATATTCAATTTTTAGTTTATCCTTTAAAAATTGCCTTCATAAAAGTCCAAATCGTACATTGCCCTGAACCTCATTTATTTTTTATCCCCCGCTTTTACCGAAACAGGGGATATTCATTTGGGTTTGCCCGTCTGTCTGACATTCTGTCTGTCACGCGTCGTTTCTGTGCAATTATTAGAACAAATGTGAACCCATTTATTTTAAACTTGGTCACATGGTTAAATGCCTTAAGGGCTCGGCCAAGTTCGATGACCACTAACAGCGGTCCCCATTTGGCAGAGTTATGGCCCCTTGAATAATAAAAAACGTCATCAACTACAACAAATATTCAGCGCACCCCCTTTGGCGTAGTTGTAGCCCCTTGAATAATGAAAACGACACCATGTGCCGCGCTTCGTCTCCGTGCAATAACTATTACAAATGTTAACCAATTTTCTTCAAACTTGAAACAATGCTGAAAAGCCTTAAGGTCTCAACGAAGTTTGATGACCACTTTCAGGGGTCTTTATTTCGCGAAGTTATGGCCCAAAGAACGAAAAACGTCATTATCCGCCATTTCTGTTCATTAACTCTAGCAACCATTATCCAATTTTCTTTTTAATAAGAGGGTTCAACACATTAAGGGCTTAGCAAAGTTTGACAACCACTTTAATCGGACTCCATTTGGCGGAGTCATTATCTGCAGTTTCCGTTTAAAAACGAATAATAGATAAGATTTTTTACTTCAAGTTTCAAGCTATACATTATGTATCAACAGCACGATACTCCCATATAAAAACCTAACCTCAGTCATGTTTACCGACAATATGTCCCGATAGCGGGGGATTTAAATTCCTCCAATTTGCATTTTGTTTTTTTTAATATCTATGTCACGTAATATGTCTCTTGTATTTATTTGCACAAATAATATTGTTGTAGAATGAAATCGGACGGTGGTGATTACTGGAATAAAGTCTACATCAAACCCTGGTGCCGTGTTGGTGCTTATTGTGTGGGATTTTTCCTCGGAGTGGTCTTTTACAAACGACCAAGGAAGTCTTTTAGCAAGGTAATTGCATTTATTCCGTGATGTATCAAATTGTTTCATTGTTTATGGTAAATACCAAGTACAAATTATAACGCGTGGTGTATGTCTTATGCCTTATCAAATATAATCAAATGACAAAATTTTGGACCAACTGATAACAAATTATAGTAAATAAAATAATTGTTTTTCCCTCAGGGTACTGAATATGTTTATGTCGTATTATTAAATACTTGTATTGTCCCCATTGATTAATGTTTCTGGCGTAATTTACAGACGATCGGTTTTGTTGGATGGACCATCGCCATTGCCGTCGCCCTGACATTGGTGTACTCCACATACTCTACCAATAAGGAGGGAGGCGTGATCTGGACAAATGTACAAAACGCCTTCTACGAGGGTTTCGGCCGACCAGTGTGGGCGCTCTGTGTTGCATGGGTGATCTTCGCCTGTCACAACGACATGGGAGGTAAATACAAATCTCGCTACTTACTTGATTTTCTAAAGTTTTGATGGAACATTACATCTTTAAGCTCGTTTTTAGAAATCACATGGTTTATGATTAATTCAAATCATATATGAAGCGGTTCTTTTACTTACATTTAACATTGCAAAAACGGGAAATGACTTTAAAGTATAAGAAGATTGAATTAACATTTAACGGTGATATTGACCTATTTTTTGTCTCGGTAGGTCATTTAATAAATTATTTACATTCCAACTTCCAATGGACTGACCACAGGTCACCTGACACATGTTCAGAATATGTTTGTATTTGACTTGAAACAGGTTATGTGAATTCGATCCTGTCCTGGAAAGGCCTGGTACCACTGTCCCGGCTGTCGTATGCCGTCTATTTGATTCATCCCATGATGATGATTATACATGTGTACTCCAAACGTTCCCTTGTCTATCTGACAGACTACGATATGGTAAGTTTTAATATTAGTTTGACCTATTGTGTACATAGGTTATCTAAATACAAGAATGAAAAATGTAAAATTCTACTTATATACATTTGAGAAATCCGAGCTCGTATTCAAAAAGTTGTTTATGGATTTGCATAATCAAAAGATAACTTATCTTTCGTTTTTGTCGTTAGATTTCAACACTATACCAATTATGTTTAAAACAAAACGATACGATCATTGCTTATGTTATATCTATGAATGTAATTGTAAGCCACGGTCAAAAGTAGATATATATTTATTGGTACGGGGTTTATATATAATAAGGATGTTAAGGGGGAAGTTTGGTAAAGCATCGATATCAGATGGCGACGCTAGATTCAGTTCTTGGAATTAATCATTAGGTTTCGTTGTACATTCTCTTTCGTCAATCAAAAATGCTTTACTCTTCGTTCAAATGCTTCCACAAAGAACTTAACAATTATTAACGAACAAAATCTTTTAGAATCGTATATCTTAACATATTTCATTTGTTTTCAGATCTATCTTTTCGTTGGTCACGCCACAGTGTCTTACATGGGGGCGTTTGTATTGTCTGCTGCCTGTGAAGCCCCATTTATGGCGCTGGAGAAGATACTTTTCTGAACGATTTGACACTATATCCTTCAAATATCTTATCAACACTTGTTACATCCCGTACCATTATATCCCTCCCCTAGCTTCAGGGACTGATTGTGTGATCCCCTTGACGTTATAGCATACGTCATTTTACGGTGACATGTATCTTACGTTTTAATTTAGATGCTTTACAGTTTTATAATTGATCTTCATTTTATCTTCTTCTTTTTTTTATCTTGCATGCAATACTTAACATTTAATTCTGTTAAAGTTAAAATGATTATGTCGTGTTATTTGCGGATCGCAACAAAGAAAGCTATATTGTATGAATCGCCGTCCGGTATCCCTTCTGAATAAAAAGTTGTAATGCATATAGCCTTAGGCGGATCACAAAATTTGAAATCAAAGCGTAACCTTATTGTGGCGTCCACATATTTATATTTGAATTCAAATTATTCGGAACATTGAAAATTATTTACATTATATATAACAGCGTCATATATTTAATAGCGTCATACTAGATTTTTAAGATTTTTGCAGTTTAGACATATCAACTATGTGAATTTTTTAGAAATAAAATTTCGACCTACGCATTACGCAGAATAATAGTCATTCGGAATTTAATGTTTGAAATTAGAAACCACAAAGCAGGGGTCGAACACAGGATTTGTTTATTGTAGCGCCGATATTTTAACAAAGTTGCCACCCAGGAATAATAATATACACTGTTACAAAACGGAGGTTCAACGTATGGACCGCAAAGCCTACATAAAGCGAATATCCCAACTAGTGGAACTGATAGCTGATCCAGTACCCTCTACCTTAAACGATATGCTGACTTGAAGCCATCCTGATGTCGTTCATTATGTAATTTTACACTTGAAAGTTTGTTGCATTATTATTTCATCACGCAATTTTATATGGTTTGTTATGCTTAGTTTTGTAAGGTAACATTATCACAGGGTTGTAAGGTAACATAATCACAGTGTTGTAAGGTAACATAATCACAGTGTTGTAAGGTAACATAATCACAGTGTTGTAAGGTAACATTATCACAGGGTTGTAAGGTAACATAATCACAGTGTCTATCCAGTACATATTCTTTTTAATGACGTTACAATGAGAATAAAAAACCTTGATTATTCACTAGGTATCAATGATCGACAGTAAGTCATAGTTTTGTGATCTGTTTACCTGGTTATTATAAGTGATATGTTTACCTGGTTATTATAAGTGAAATGTTTACCTGGTTATTACTAGTGATCTGTTTACCTGGTAATTACT
>JAULCA010159726.1:0-14930 GCA_032360845.1 Crassadoma gigantea | reverse complement strand
GTTAAAATTAAACTCTGTAGTATTACTTACTGTTAAAATTAAACTCCGTAGTATTACTTACTGTTAAAATTAAACTCCGTAGTATTACTTACTGTTAAAATTTATTTTATTTATTTCCAGGAGATGGTGATGACACAACAACAACAACAACAACTGACAAAACTGTAGATTCTACTACAAAAAGTACTAAACATGACGGGAGTGACTTATAACGTCGGTGACGTGTAGATCCATCAATTTGTTGTTAACCTTATTTATAACCTGTTTCATTTAAATCATACAAACTGAAATTTGGTGCAAATGAGAGGATAAGAAGCAGTGCTAGAGATCATGGTATAAAATTGTTTTGTGTATGGCACTTCAATCTTTAGATTGGCGTTACATTTTTGTCTTTTTTTGTTCATTAATGTTTTTGGTGATTTCAGGAGAGGTTTATGATCACAAAATATTAAATACTTTTATGCCAACTTTCACTTACAACAAAGGATGGTGCCATAATTGGCCTAGCCCGGATAAACGTTTATTATTGCATGGAGATGCCTCTAGATCAGCCCAACTTATTTTGATATATTTGAATGCGATCTGTTTTGCCCTTGCCATTAACAGGGGTTCAAGTTCTATAGAACATCAATAAAATATAGTCAAAACCAGAAATATGGTTTTTAGCTCATCTGGCCCAAAATAACCAGAGAACCAGGGTGATGATATTTTTCTAGTAACATGCCAAGGTGAAAAGTGACAAAGTATATTCAAATTATTGACTTTGATTTACTCTTAAGGTCACTGTAGTCAAATGTTCATAAAAATCTTTAAACGACTACTAAACGAGAAAATATTGAACTGACATAGAATTAATGAAGATAGTACTATGGTGGGTGCCTAGAATTAATGAAGATAGTACTATGGTGGGTGCCTAGTAGAAGATAGTACTATGGTGGGTGCCTAGTAGAAGATAGTACTATGGTGGGTGCCTAGAATTAATGAAGATAGTACTATGGTGGGTGCCAATATCCCTTTGGGATCTCTTGTTTGTATATTATGTTCATAAAAACGTTTTATGTATACAGAAAACAAAACTATATTGTAGGCCTTTAATTGGGAACGTGTCATTACCTTCCTCCCACTTTGATCCCTGATATCTCCTGAGGAGTCAAGTAGAGTGTTTATAAACATACAAATTGATGTAGGTCTCACTAAATGGCATCATCATACAAAACTAAGTTAATCGGTGAGGGAACATAAAATGGCAAAATATGGCACCCATCCTTCTCATTCTACCAGGTATTTCAAACATTTTATAATGTGATCAAAATATAGTGCAATCTTACAGTTCCAAGTGGGATTCCTCTTAATGCTATATACATTGACTTTATAGACTGTTATCGTGAGAGACTTTACCTTTCCATCAGTAATCACTCCTTTAGATGTAATTACTGTATTTGGTCATTGTCTCGACTGTTAAGGAAGTTTGTTTTCATTGAGTTATAATTTGTCAGTTTTCTGACTTTGAATTGCCTGTCTATTTGCTATAACAAAGGGTTAGATATGAAAGAAACATGTTTTGTTTTGTTAATCCTTTTCAGCAACATCATTTCAAAATGTAATAATTAATTAAAAACCTATAACTGTTTGTTTGGATATAGAGTTGATAAAATCAGGTTAAAAGAAAGGCCACATTTTAAGGCCTATGAAGAGAAGAAAAGTGCTGGGACTCTCCACATGACATTTTATTAGATGTAGTTATTATTTATTTCCCTACCTCCTCACTGTTCTATTTTAATTTCATTCAAGCTTGATATTTTTGACATGAATGTCTAAGAAATAAGGCTTACTGAGTTAGTTGATAAAACATGTACAGGTACTCTATTTAAAATTGTGGTTTGTAGAAGTTCAGTCTCTGTGGTAACGTTTCAGAATGATTTGATTAATTAACCCATTCATCCCTAAGTAACTTTAGTAGACTTTACCATGCATTGATCTGGACTAGTCCATTATGGTCTACAGTGTTGATAGGGTTAAGAGGATAGAGTATATACATTGTACTCATTAAATTCATCTTAATCATGATCAGTGGCCATCATACAAAACTATGGTCACATGAATAGCTCTTATAATATTTTCATTTGAAATTTGCTCACCTGTGTGCAGGGCTTAGTCGATTTCAACTGAAATTGGTCTGGAACATCCTTAGGCCAATTTTGTTGGCATTAAACATATAAGTTGTCTAGTAGTGGCTGTCTTTTACTATTAAAGTGTATACGTGAAATAAAAGATGGCCACCAGGCCGCCATGTTGAAGTTTGTTCTTGCTATATCTTTACTCCATATCCAGGTGAGCAAAACAAGCCTCCTTGGCCTCTTGTTAGATTTATTTTTGAACTTATGCATATGGAAAATTAGAGCTAGCATTGTTCCATTAAATGGATTTAATAGATAATGAGTCATTTCCCTCCAACTTTGACTAATCAATTATGATTTTTTTATCAACGGTCATGATAGAATGACTTAAAATGAAAACTTTCAGGAGTTATTGAGATTTTTTTAGCAGACCTGAAAACTGATTAATAATAATGATGATTTGAAGTTCTTATATACCTAGTTCTTAGGTCGTTTTAAAATGGTTCACAAATTATTATCCGTGATAATAGGGTCTTTGCTTAAACAAACAATTTTTCTAATTACTAGTAGAAGATATGAAGGAATAAAGGACTCTTAAGACCTAAGAACGGTGCAATGACTTCATTGAGATTGATCTGTTTCGAATCGCTATGTGGTTCATCATCAGGATGTCTTACAGAGTATATAATATCATATAAACTTTATCTATTTTACAACAATTAGGAAACAAGTTATTTCAACCTATATTTATCACTCTTGTTGGCCCGGATGTTATTGCATGGGGGTCTTAGTGTGGGAGGAAACCAGAGTACCCGGAGAAAACCCACGTGGTCGGGCAGGTGATGAGTATTACATAGTAAAATCAGTCAGTTATGTGGTAAAAAAAATTCATACTCTGTAATTTTCAATGAAATATTTCTGTTTTTTTATCATGTCAGTCAGATTTAGACATTGCTATGCCATTATCACTGTTGTCACTGAGTATGCATCATTGTCCTGTTTGAATTAGAAACTACTTTCTGAAAGGATGAGATAATTGAAATATTTTCAAAGTTTTCAGTCTGCAAAATGTGTCTGTTAGATAAAATGTTTTGTTGATATATTTAAGAAGAATGAGAGGATGATTGTGTCTGAGAGTTATGCAGGTATTAATAAAGTTATGGGTGTAGGTATTAATGTAAACGTGAACTAAGGATAAAAGGATACTTTTAGTTCTAAGGATCAAGCTCATTGCAATGCTTATTTATTAATTCCAAGTTTGCTTGTGATTAACTTACAGATTCGAGATAACTCAATTGTATGGTCTTAGACAAGTTCAAAATTCATGGTAAAATAACATTTATACTCTCAAGGTATTATCTCTGAGGATTTGTACAGCACTATTGTTCAGATAGAAGTGATTGATACATTCATTAGTTGTAGTACCTTTCTTATTGGTCCTGTCTTGTTTTTCCTGGCAGATGTCCCAACTTACTACTTATCCTATTTAACATGTGGTGGTCTAAGTTTACATTCTAGGTGTGTGGGATATACTGGACATGCACTACTGTTGATTTTGTATTTTGTATCTTTTTTCCAAATGCAGGAGGATGATCCATCAGTAATGATGAGGTATTTAAGACAGACGATTGTTGTTATGTTGTATTGTTTTCTCTTGAACTGAATTTCCAGACCTTCTATCCCTTCCTGTTGCCTAGTTTTGAGGATCAGGGGATTCCCTTTGAAAACAACAGCAGTGACAATTCTACCTGATTATTTTGAAAATGTGGCTCAATACCCTACAAATGTGTAAATGTGATTCCATGTTTGATAAGGACATATGAAAACTTAGTTTGTGAAGTATTACACTGTATAAAAATCAAAGATGCCTGTGAAATTTATTTCCAAAATGAATAATAGTGATATACACCTTGATGGAATTTTTAATTGTTTCCTTTTTCTGATTTGTGTGTTAGTGAATAGCATACGGAAAGTGTGTTTTGTTTTGAGATTATAAATTAGGAGTTAACGGGAGGAGAGATGTTACATTATTATCAGCTGTGATTTTGATGGTATTTAAATTCTTGATACATGAAATACTGTCTCAGGACCAGTCGTTCATTTTTTGTGGCAGTAATGATCACGAGTCATTAGTGTCACAGATATTAACAAGCTGTCTGGTATCTACACTGCCACGCCCTCTGGTACCTACACTGCCACGCCCTCTGGTATCTACACTGCCACGCCCTCTGGTACCTACACTGCCAGGCCCTCTGGTATCTACACTGCCAGTTGTCTGGTATCTACACTGCCAGGCCCTCTGGTACCTACACTGCCAGGCTCTCTGGTATCTACATTGCCAGGCCCTCTGGTATCTACACTGCCAGGCCATCTGGTATCTACACTGCAACGCCCTCTCGTATCTACACTGCCAGGCCCTCTGGTATCTACACTGCCAGTTGTCTGGTATCTACACTGCCAGGGCCTCTGGTATCTACACTGTCAGGCCCTCTGGTATCTGTATCTACACTGCCAGGCCCTCTGGTATCTACACTGCCAGTTGTCTGGTATCTACACTGCCAGGGTCTCTGGTATCTACACTGCCAGGCCCTCTGGTATCTGTATCTACACTGCCAGGCCCTCTGGTCCAAGTGTATCTACACTGCCAGTTGTCCAGGCCCTCTGGTATCTAGTTGTCCAGGCCCTCTGGTATCTGTATCTACACTGCCAGTTGTCTGGTACCTACACTGCCAGGCACCCTGGTATCTACACTGCCAGGCCCTCTGGTATCTGTATCTACACTGCCAGTTGTCTGGTACCTACACTGCCAGGCCCTCTGGTATCTGTATCTACACTGCCAGTTGTCTGGTACCTACACTGCCAGGCCCTCTGGTACCTACACTGCCACGCCCCGTTATAGTGCTGGGAACTGATTGGAAAAAAAATGAGATTATGGCAGTGTTTTGAGTTTTTTCTTAGGACTGGATACCCTACAGTTAATTGGGTGCAAGAACAATTGTATTTGAAATAGACAAACCTAAAACAGAGCTCTGGAAAAAAAACTGTACATGTTACTGAGCAAATTGTGCAAAGTGATGGAGAGAATGTTTATAATTTAGTACAAATATATGACAGAAAATTGTGTGGAATGAGATAGGAAAGTAATGTGAATGAAAAATGTAATGGAAGTTTTGAAAACATTTTGAAGAATAAAATATTGAAAGACAAGTAATCTGATATTTTTTTCATTTTTAGCTCACCTGGCCAAAAGCGCAGAGTGGGCTTATGCTGTGGCATAGTGTCCCTCCTCCGTCGTTGGTCAACTCTCGCCTTTAAAATGCAGTGGCATAACATACATGTATGCATACACTAAAATTTTCAAAACTGTTTTTGGATTATATATTTTAATTAGCTTACCTGCCCTGAGGGCAAGTGAGCTTATGTTATGGTCCGTCGTATGGTGTCATCTGTCAAACTTTTCCTTTAAATGACTTCTTCTAGAACCCACACGCATAGAGCCATGATATTTGACTGCAAGCTTCCTTGGTAGGAGCCCAACAAAGTTTTAGAACGAAAAATGACCTTGAACTACTTTTAAGGTCTCTGGTCAAATTTGCTTAAACCTTTAAATGACTTCTTCTGATTAACCAAACGGCCCAGAAGCATGATATTTGGCTGATAGGTTTGTGGGATGAATCCTGACAAAGTTTGTGAAAAGAAATTACCTTGCCCAATATTTAAGGTCAAAAGGGTCAAATTTGTTAAAAGCTTTAAATGACTTCTTCCGATAAACCAAAATGCCCAGAAGTGTGATATTTGGCTGATATGTTCCTAGGATGAAACTTTACAAAGTTTGTGAAAAGGAATGACCTTGACCTGTATTAAGGTCACAGAGGTCAGATTTGTTAAAAGATTTAAAAAACTTCTTCTAATTTACCAAAAGGTCCAGAATCGTGATATTTATCTGATAGGTTTCTAGGATGAAGCCTGACAAAGTTTGCGAAAAGAAATAACTTTGACCCGTATTTGAGGTCACAGGGGTCAAATTTGTTAAAGCTTTAAATGACTTCTTCTGATTAACCAAACGGCCCAGAAGCATATTTGGCTGATAGTTCCTAGGATGAAGCCTACATAGTATGTGAAAGAAATGACCTTGACCCATATTCAAGGTCATAGGGGTCAAATTTGTTAAAAGCTTTAAACAACTTCTTCCGATAAATCAAAAGGCCCAGAAGTGTGATATTTGGCTGATGGTGTTAAGCTTTGAGTAGTATATGTTTCCAATTTGAAGTTGGTTTTAATTAATTGAGCACAGCCGATTGAATGCCAAGCAATTTGTACTTGTGATGAACATTGAATACAAGGTGAGCAATGCAGGCCCATTGGGCCTCTTGTTAATTTTTAGCCCACCATCATCAGATGGTGGGCTATTCAAATCGCCTTTCGTCCGTGGTCCGTCCGTCCCTCCGTCTGTCCGTAAACAATTCATGTTACCACTTTTTCTCAGAAAGTACTCAAGGAATCTTTCTGAAATCTCATATGTATGTTCCCCTTGGTCTCTAGTTGTGCATATTCCTTTTCGGAACCGATTGGAAAACAACATGGCGAACAGGTGGCCATCTTGTATTTTGACAATTGAAGATTGTTACCACTATTTCTCAAAATGTACTGAAGGAATCTTTCTGAAATTTCATCTGTAGATTCCCAGTGGTCCCTAGATGTGTATATTTCATTTCGGGACAAATAAGAAAACAACATGGCCGACAGGCGGCCATCTTGGATTTTGACAATTGAGAGTTTGTTACCGCTATTTCTCAGAAAGTACTGAAGGAATCTTTCTGACATTTCATCTGTATGTTCCCTGTGGTCCTTAGTTGTGCATATTTTATTTTGGGACCGATGGGAAAATAACATGGCCAACAGGCGGCCATCTTGGATTTTGACAATTGAGAGTTTGTTACCAATATTTCTCAAAAAGTGCTGGAGGAATCTTTCTGAAATTTAATATGTATGTTTCCCGTGGTCCCTTGTTGGGTGCATATTCCATTTCAAACTGAAGTATGAAGTACATGTACTGGTCTATTAATAACCTCATAGAAAACTGCTTCAGAGATCTTGCAAACAAAAATTGTTGGCTACAATTTCCTACAATGCCACAAAATGTTTCCAGCTAGCTGCAACAACCTATAAAGCTCAGGCAAACAATATACAATAACAATGCAAGAAGTTTGCTGAAAACTTAATATTTCTGTACAACAAAATGACTAATAAACCATCTTTGAAAGTTTAAAACGCTATATCTTGTCCTCAGAAAGTTTGTTTCTTAGACTTCAAATGATTACAAAAATGAGAAAAATACATTAAAAATAGACAAAGATCAATCTGACATAGAACCAATAGACATTATTTAATGGTGGGCACCAAGATCCCTCTGGGATCTCTTGTATTTCAATACCGCTGTTCAAATAAGTAATGGTAAAATACACATAATTTATTCTAAAGTAGGGGAAAACCGAGAATAATTTTGGCATGATGTTGTATGTTCAAGGTAAGAGGGTCAAATTGGTTGAAACACTTTAACTTCTTATGAATAAAAAAAAGGCTATTCATTTAAAGAAGTATTAGCATTAAGATATCATATCTATCACAAAATATATAAAATATGTTACACCATGCGTTTTTATTTGCTCACCTGCCCAAAGGCAAACTGAGCTTATGTCATGGTGCGGCGTCTGTCATCCGTCTGTCATCCGTCTGTCGTCTGTTAACTTTTCTTTCAAACGACTTCATCTGAATAATGGACACGCCTAAAATCATGATATTTGTCTGAAACCTTCGATGGTTAGAGCCCAACAAAGTTTGAGAATTAAAATGACCTTGACCTATTTTCAAGGTAACGGGGTCAAATGTGTCAAAAACTTCAATCCTCTTCTTCTGAAAAGCTGAAAGGTATATATCTTAATATTTGGCTGGTAGCTTCATTTGATGGAGCCCGACAACGTTTGTGAAAGAAAATGACCTCAACATACTTTCAAGGTCACAGGTATCAAATTTTTCAAAAACTTCAAATGACTGCTTCGATCAACTTCTGAAAAACTGAAAGGTACATAATCTTAATATTTTGCTGGTGGTTTCCTGGGAAAGAACTAGACAATGTGTGTAAATGAAAATAATCTTGAAGTACTTTCAATGTCACAGTGGTCAAATATGTCTTTTGCTTTAAACAACTTCTTCTGAAAAACTAAAAGGTATAGAATCTTAAAATTTGGCTGATAGCCTTATGGGAATAAGCCTGACAAAGTTTGAAAACGAAAAAGGCCTTGGCCTAATTTAAAGGTCACAGGGTTCAAATATCATTAAAAATTCAAAAATCTTCTGAGTAATGGCATCATTCACAAGAGCCTGGCAAAGATTGGGAACGAACATGACCTTGATCTACTTTCAAGGTCATATGGGTTAAATATGTCAAACACATCAAATGACTTTTTTCAGCATAATGGACAGACCTAGAGTCATGAAATTTGGCTTAAAGCGTCTCTCGACAATTTTACTTTATGTGTGTCCGTTTGTTCGTTTACTGTTCAGTTCGTGAATGTAATATAGCTCGAGTTCCTGTTCCTATAGGAAATACCATCCTTTTTCTTTGAATGTCCTCTTTATAGGAGTTTTAGGCATCACATTTTCTCTTCGTATAATCTATTTATACATTGTATTTGTAAATATTCATGTTTTGAGCTCACCTGCCCAAAGGGCAAGTGAGCTTATGCCATGGCGCAGCGTCTGTCTGTCAAATTTTCCTTTAAAACACTTCTAGTCCTGAAAGGCCAAGCAGATTTTGACCAATTTTGTATAAACCGTAGGTCTGGTCTTAGTGGTGGGGCCCAATAGGGGAAACATAGCAAATTCTTTAAAATCTTCTTCTTCTTTAGGAATGAAAGAATTCGGTCCATATTTGTTGTGGAGCATCCTTGGATGAAGGGGAACCAATTTTGTATAAACCATGGGTTTGGCCCCACCCTTAGAGACATAAGCTTTGGGTCATAACTTTAAAACAATTGGCATCCCCACCCTAAAACTAAATATACAATTACTGGGCATAAAGTGACGAATGCAGTCATGATACTAGCACATACCCTGGGTACAGACCAACCCCTAGGGACCTAATTTCTGAGTCACAGATTGGAAACGTTATGATCCCAACCCCATAACTTTATATACAATTGTTGGGCATAAAGAGACGAATGCAGTAACGATATTAGCTTTGATCCCAGGATCTGCCCCACCCTTGCAGATTTAACCCCTGGGTCATATCTTTTAAAGGGTTATGATCCCCACCCCAAAACTACATATACAAATGCTAGGCATAAAGAAACAAATGCAGTCTTGATATTAGAATTGGTCCTGGGGTCTGGCCACGACCCTAGTTTCTGATTAACAGCTTGGAGACAGCTGGGATCCCCACCAAATAACCAATCATAAAATTGCTGTGCATGAAAAATCTCATACAGATTGCTATAAGGATTGGCGTTGGGATCTGGCCTATTCCCTTGATTCTCTTTTGGAGAATATTTTGCCATAATTGCTTCGATACACAGGTGAGTGATACAGGCCCTCTGGGCCTCTTGTATTACATGGTATCGTTAGTATGTCTTACGAAACTAATAAAAATATACTTAATCATAATAGGTCCTATTTAAAAATAGAAATACTGACAATTCTCTATTTATAAGTAATATCTTTATAAATGCAAGTTCAAACGGTTCCGACACCGGCGAGCTTTCAAATCATTTTTAATTTTGTTTTTGTTTTCTTTGGTTATTTTTGCAATGGTTGTCTTTTTGTGTGTGTAATTCATTGTTCAATACATATACTATACAATACTGCAGGGTGTAGTATGAGGTTTTCTTTTAGCTAGTTTTCTTTTATTGTTATTTTTATGTTATCAGATTGGGACATCTGTGGATGGAAAGGATATACAATGATTTTCTATTATTCAATAATAACTGAAATGATTTGTAGACTGACGAATGTTATAGAGACTTGGTTAGGTAAACGGAAGGAAGGGGGCGAAATGGGGAAACTTGAAATGGAAAACAAATAATCCCAGTTACTTTAATACAAGACGTTATAATATTACATGTAACTCACCACGTAAATTTTTTATGTACTTGCACATAACAGATCATTGAAACTTGTACGAAATTGAAACTACTAATATAAGTGAGTCTAGTACTTTTTCACCATCTTGTAACTGTGATAACACTGCTCCCAACCCGAAATCATTCGTATCTGTATCCAGGATATACATTCCTTCAGAACGTGGGTAAGAAAAGATAGGTGCCTTAGTCACATTCTTGAGTCCATTTGTAGGTCTGTCAGTTTTCCGTCAGTTTATGGAGGGGTCTTGCGATTTTTGCAAAGTCTTTAATAAACCTTCTGTAATATGATGCTAAACCAAGGAAGCTTCCGATTTCAGTAACCGTAACGGGTCTGTCTGTATTCCTTTCTCTGATACCACATGCCCCAGATATTCAACTTCTGGCTTGAACAGGTGACATTTTCTTGGTTTTAGCTTCAAACTTGATTCTCAAAGCTTCTGAAATACTTGTTCAAGTCTGAAAATATGAGGATTGTCTTCCAATGCATACCAGCAAAAAACGTTTTCCATCAAACGTTCAAAGGTGGATGGTGCGTTACACAACCCAAAGGGCATACTCTTCCACTGGTAAACTCCACCTCTAACAGCAAACGCAGACTTCTGTTTTGCATCGGAGTACAGTTCAACTTGCCAATAGCCACTGCTCAAATCAAGGGTACAGAAATACTTTGCGCCAAACAGAGAGTCAAGCGTGTCGTCAATCCGAGGGGGAGAATATGCATCTTTGACTGTTGCCATGTTGAGACTACGATAATCCACACAAAACCTAGTTCCGCCATCTTTACGCTTCACTAAGACTATTGGAAAAGGCCACGAACTAGCTGAAGTTTCAAGGATGTGTTTATCTAGTATGTCTGCTATATGTCCATCAGCTATGTCTTGTTGAACTCTAGGTAGCCTCCTGTAAGGTTGACGTATGGGAGGTGTATTTCCCATCTCAATCCGGTGTTTTACCAGGTTGGTTCGGCCAATATCTCCATCATCTTTAGAAAAGACGTCTGGACAGCTGTTAAGTGTTCAGTACTTTGTTTCAGTAAGTCCTGTAAATGATTTGGTAACCCATCTTTATGTGTTTCACCACTTGTCACTTATCTCAACTGAGCTTCCTCATTGACTTCCTGTATCTCATCCATTTGGAGAGTTGTTAGAGTTCCAGCAGCTAAACCCTTGTAGATAACCTTGTTTCACTGCCAGGGTTCAATAGCCTTACGGGGATTTCATCTTGGACTTGGACAATTACCTTTGCAGCTATCAATCCTTTTCCAGTGATATTTGAATCTTCATAAGATGGTTGTTCCACCAACCCTTTACCATATAAGAGTCTGCTGTCCTCATCTTAATAAGCCACTGTAATGATTTCTTTTCCAGCAGGAATATGGATTTTGTTCTTGATGAACAGTCTACATGTACGAGGTTTTGAGTCAACACTTTCAAAGCGTACTTTTTCTTTATTACAATCAAATTGCATGTTTGTAGGGTTCATTACACTAGGTACTGCTAGTAGAAAATCCATCCCCAAAATACAGTCCCCTTTTATTTCAGCAACAATAAAAGTTAGATTAACCTTCATGGAACCTTTATACAAATCTGTACGAATTTTTCTGTACACCGGCAGTGGTGAAACATCAGCCTGACGTACTGTGACATCACATGCTGATGACTTTGGACGACTGTCCTCAGCCATCCTCCGATATTGCTCTTCTGATATGAAGGTGTCAGATGACCCAGTATCAATTAGGAAACTGGAGAATATACCGCTTAGGTGTCCTTGCACAAATATACCTCCCCTAGCTCGATCCGCTAAATCTCCAGCAAATGGCTGAGATCCAACAATAACTTTATCTCCATCAAACATCAGCGTAGACGTCTCTTCCGTCTCACTCGACATCAAGTTCTCATGCTCTTTAGCATATCTTTTATATTCTGTGCCACGCTCAGGAGTGACGCCCTCTTTACAGAGGATAGAGGCCAGTTCCTCTCCTACCAACATCCGGCCTGAGAAGTTGGTTTCCTGTTGTTTCCCTGGCCCTGTGTGTTTTTCCCATTTTGGTTATGAAATTTTACACCATCCCTTTTATAGTGTCCTTACAAAAGTAGTAAACAATATCAGCTAGACTACGAGGTCTCTTGTCTGATTTCTGACTGGATCTCTTGGTATTCAACTGTTGAACTAAACTCTTTATTTCTTCAATCTCTTTTCTAAGGCTCTGAACTTCATCTTCAACGGGTGAATCTGTCAGTGTGTCACTGCTAGATAAGATCACCTTCGGAAGATTGACTTGGCTGGCAAATTGTCAAATTCTGTGGTATTGAAAGATTCTGCCTCCAAAGCAATCCTAAGTGCATTATTCAAATTTGAAGGAAGTGTTCGAAATAAAGCTCATCAAAATGTATTTATCAAAGATGGCATCAGGGGCCGCGGTGGCCAAGTGGTTAAGGCGTCTGACATTCTGCTACCACTAGCCCTCCACCACTGGGTCGCGGGTTCGAGGCCTACGTTGGGGTACTGGCCGTTGGTCGGTGGTTTTTCTCCGGGAACTCCGGCTTTCCTCCACCACAAAACTTGGCACGTCCTTAAATGACCATAGCTGTTAATAGGACGTAAAACTCAAATAAACAAAACAAAACATCAGAAAAATGTAGTTTTGGTAGGCGATCTTGTGACTGTCGGTTCATCTCTGGATATGCCAATGAAGTAAGCCTTCTTACATATTGTGCAATACTCTGTAGAGATTGATTTGGTCTGCGTCTAACGCTTCTTAGTTCAGCCAGGTGTACTTAAGATCTTTACACTTAACCGTATCTTTGCCTAAATAGGTCTGTATGGTAGATATAATCCAAACATGGATGAGGATATTCAGCCAGAATTGATCTTGCCGGTCCAGTGAGTCCAGCAGCCAGAAAACATGATTTATCATAGTTGTTCCATCTATTGATTCTAGCACAGGTATCAAAATGGAGGTGGAGAGAATTTACATCAAACGGCCGTTTCAATACACATGTATGAAATCACTTGTACATAATTATGAGTAAATACGTGTATATTTTATATTCACGGCCAGGCAGGCATACACAAAAGAAATGTTATAGGCGCAAGACAGGGTTTTAAGTTGGGCGTCCAGTTGTACAAAATATTGTTGTGGCTAAAAAAGCATATAAGTAACATGTAATCTGATCAAATGCACGGACTCGCATGCTGGTTAAGGGTCGAAATTTCGGACATCGTGGTAATAAGGAGGCTCCACCCTTTCGCAATTATCCAGCAGAATTCAATGAAAGTTTCACATAATGCTTATGTCACTATGTAGAGATGATTTCATGAAAATCTAAGCATTCCGATAAAATGGCGATTTTTTGGTCAAAAATACCAAAAGTTGAATTTTTGTCAAATACAACACTTCCACATTTTCTGAGATAGTGGCATTGTTCAAAACTATTACAACAATAAATTGATGAAAAGAAACATTGCTAATCAACCCTACAAATATTTCATTTATCATTAAGTATCGACAACATGTTACAAAAAGCGTTTTTTTATTTTAATTGTATGGATAAAAGTTACTAAATACGAGCTAAAAGCAAACAGGACACATAGTTTAATACAAAAAGAGTGGAAAATTGAAGCAAATACACACAGTCTTTAAAATTATTCTATTTTACATTTTACAATAATTATTATCCTGATGAGAGTTGTCTACCTTGAAAAAATCGGAACTTTTTGCAGAGGGTTAAAATTTATACAATGACACTTATTTTCTTTACTATAACTTAAAACGACGGAAATTAATTAAATTACTATATTTGATTATCAATTAACTTTCTTTGATGGAACAATCATGTGCATCATTCCATAGCCCGCTTACGCATGGTATATGTACATGCCAGATACATACAGTAACCATAGGCTATAGCATGGTATGGCGTTATCATGTGCACGCACATGCACTTGCATTTTACAAGGATCTTGATATTTTACAAATCACTATTCGCACAGTTATTGCAATAGCATTTGTGAAACGATTAATCTGACAGAGCGTTATCCGTTCGACAAAAAATGTCGTAGCGACCAAGACCTTGTGAACTACTGTTAACACGTGAAACGTACAGGTGATGTCGGTAAACAAAACACATCAGTCTGCATTCCTTGCGCCTCATATACGACCTTCTTGAAGTCGTCTGATCTTATGTCAGTGTCTTCCCGTGGGTAAATTAATGTCTTTGTATCATGAGCTTTATTTTTGAAGTACGTGTAATATCGTGTGTTGACATATCATCGTCACGCATGTGTATTATTGTTTACCCGGTGTTACCATAATGTACGCTACGGAAACAAAATGACCGATACGCTATACGGAAATGACGACACGAAAATACAAGAAAAACATGTGTATTACGTCGGGTCGGAGGTCCTTACCTGTATACACATTATATGTGTCGAATTATGATACGCCCCATTTAGAGTTAAACAGTGACGAATATGGTAATGTGTGTCGTTCAATATTACTGCCTATTTTTTCATTTGCTTCTATGTGAAAACCTTACATGAAGAATATGACAGAGCATGGTTGATTAATTAACAATGGCTTGCCATGTTCTTAATTGTACTTACGAGATGTCTGTATTATTTTCTTTTATTTTGTTTTGTTATAACTTTTGATGACAAAGAATAAGAAGCT